>JAQZBX010004647.1:0-59345 GCA_029593785.1 Cabassous unicinctus | reverse complement strand
ATGTCTATTCAAATCTTTTGCCCATTTTTAAATTGGGTCGTTTGTCTTTTTATTATTGAGTTGTAACATCTCATTATATATCCTGGATATTAAAACCTTATCAGACATGTGGTTTCCAAATATTTTTTCCCATTGAGTTGGCTGCCTTTTCATCCTTGTGACAAAGTCCTGTGAGGTGCAAAAGTGTTTAATTATGAGGAGTTCCCATTTATCTATTTTTTCTTTAGTTGCACATGCTTTGGGTGTAAGGTCCAAGAAACCACCACCTACTACAAGGTCTTGAAGATGTTTCCCTACATTTTCTTCTAGTAGTTTCATGATCCTGGCATTTATATTTAGATCTTTGATCCATTTTGAGTTCATTCTTGTGTAGGGGGTGAGATAGAGGTCCTCTTTCATTCTTTTGGTTATAGATATCCAGTTCTCCCAACACCATTTGTTGAAGAGACAGCTTTTTCCCATTAGCGTGGGCTTGGGAGGTTTGTCAAAAACCAGTTGACAGTATAGGGGAGGGTTTATTTCTGGGTTCTCAATTCTATTCCCCCGATCGATGTGTCTATCTTTATGCCAGTACCATGCTGTTTTGACCACTATAGCTTTGTAATATGTTTCAAGGTCAGGCAGTGAAATTCCTCCCACATCGCTCTTTTTTAGAATGCTTTTGGCTATCAGGTGCACTTACCCTTCAAGATGAATTTGGTACTTGCCTTCTCTAATGCTGTAAAGTAAGCTTTTGGGATTTTGGTTGGTATTGCATTGAATCTATAAACCAGTTTGGGCAAGATTGACATCTTCATGACATTTAATCTTCCAATCCATGAACACGGAATGTCTTTCTACTTGTTTAGGTCTTTTTAAATTTCTTTTAGCACTGTTTTGTAGTTTTCTGCATATACGTCCTGTATTTCTTTGGTTAAATTAACTCCTAGGTATTTGAGTCTTTTTGTTGCTATTGAAAATGGAATTTTCCCCCTGATTTCCTCCTCAGGTTGTTCAGTACTAGTGTACAAAAACATTACTGATTTTTGCGTGTTGATCTTGTATCCTGCCACTTTGCTGAACTCATTTATTAGTCCAAGTACCTTTGTTGTGGATACTTCAGGATTTTCTAAGTACAGAATCATGTCATCCACAAACAGTGAGAGTTTTACTTCCTCCTTTCCTATTTGGGTGCCTGTAATATTTTTTTCTTGTCTAATTGCCCTAGCTAGAACTTCTACTACAATGTTGAATAACAATGGTGACAGTGAGCATCCTTGTCTTGTTCCCAATCTTAGAGGGAAAGCTTTCAATGTTTCCCCATTGAATATGATGTTGGCTGTGGGTTTTTCCTATATGCCTTTTATCATATTGAGGAATTTTCCTTTTATTCCTATCTTTTGAAGTATTTTTATCAAAAGAAAGATGCTGGATTTTGTCGAATGCCTTTTTTGCATCTATTGAGATGATCATGTGGTTTTTTTCCTTCAATTTGTTAATGTGCTTTATAACATTGATTGATATTCTTATGTTGAACCAGCCTTGCATACCAGGAATAAATCCCACTTGGTCACGTTATATAAGTCTTTTGATATGCTGTTGGATTCGATTTGCAAGTATTTTGTTGAGAATTTTTGCATCTATGTTCATTAGAGAGTTTGGCCTGTAATTTTCTTTTCTTGTAGAATCTTTATTTGGCTTTTGTACTAGGGTGATGTTGGCTTCATAAAATGTGTTGGGTAATTTTCCCTCCTCTTCAATTTTTTGGAAGAGTTTAAACAGGATTGGTGTTAATTCTGTATGAAATGCTTGGTAGAATTCACCTGTGAAGCCATCTGGTCCTGGACTTTTCATTGCTGTGAGATTTTTATGATGGATTAATCTCCTTAAATGTGATTGGTTTGTTAAGTTCTTTTATTTCTTGTAGCATCAGTGTAGGTTGGTTGTGCGTTTCTAGAAATTTTCCATTTCATCTAGGTTGTCTAGTTTGTTGGCATATAGTTTCTCATAATATCCTCTTATGATTCTTTTTATTTCTGTGAAGTCATTTGTAACTCCCCCCCTTTCATCTCTGATTGTATTCATTTGCATCTTTTCTCTTTTTTTCTTTGTTAGCCTAGCGAGGGGTTTGTCAATTTTATTGATCTTCTCAAAGAACCAGCTTTTGGTTTTGTGGATTTTCTCTATTGTTTTTCTGTTCTCATTTTCATTTATTTCTGCTCTAATCTTTATTATTTCTTTCCTTCTGCTTGCTTTGGGATTGGTTTGCTGTTCTTTTTCTTGTTTCTTTAGTTGTTCAGTTAAACCTTTTAGTTTAGCTCTTTCTTCATTTTTAATATAGGCATTTAGGGCTATAAATTTCCCTCTCAAGACTGCCTTCACTGTATCCTTTAAGTTTTGATACATTGTGTTCTCATTTTCATTTGTCTCCATATATTTACTGATTTCACTTGCAATTTCTTCTTTGACCCACTGATTATTTAGGAGTGTGTTGTTCAGTCTCCACACATTTTGTGAGTTTACTTTTTTCCTGTCTTTTACTGATTTCTAATTTCATTCCATTATGATCTCAGAAGGTGCTTTGTATTATTTCAATCTTTTTATATTTATTAAGAGCTTCATTGTGACCTAACATGTGGTCTGTCCTGGAGAAAGATCCATGGGCACTTGAGAAGAATGTATAACTCCCTGAGTTTGGATGCAGTGTTCTGTATATGTCTGTTAGATCTAACATGTTTATCCTATTGTTCAAGTTCTCTGTTTCCTTGTGGATCTTCTGTCTCTTGTTCTATCTCATGATGTGAGTGGGGTGTTGAAGTCTCCAACAATTATTGTAGAAATCCTTATTACCCCCTTCAGTTTTGTCAGAGTTTGTCTCATATATTTTGGGCACCCTGGTTAGGTGCATTGATATATATGACTGTTATATCTTCCTGGTGGATTGTCCCTTTTATTAATATATAATGGCCTTCTGTATCTCTTATAACTTTTTTGCATTCAAAGTCTGTTTTGTCTGATATTAGTATAGCTACCCCTGCTCTTTTCTCATTACTATTTGCATTACTTTTTCCAACCTTTCACTTTCAGCCGGTTTGTATCCCTGGGTCTAAGGTGAGTTTCTTGTAAGCAGCATATGGATAGCTCATGTTTTTTTTTTATCTACTCTATCAGCCTGTATCTTTTGATTGGGTAGTTTAATCCATTCATATTCAATGATATTACTGTAAATGCACTATTTACTTCCTCCATTTATTCTTTGGTTTTCATATGTCATCTTGTTTTTGTCTCTCTTTTTACTCTTTCGGTTATCCTTTCTGCTATTCTTTCTTCTATACTCTTCTCCAAGCCTCTCTTTCCTGTGTTTTTCTTTCCGGTTCTAAGTCTTCCTTTAATATTTCCTGCAAAGGTGGATTCTTTTTTGCAAACTCTCTTAGTTTTTGTTTGTTTGTTAATATTTTGTACTCACCTTCATAATTGAAGGACAGTTTTGCTGGATAAAGAATTCTTGGCTGGCAGTTTTTCTCTTTCAGTTTCCTAATTGAATCATACCACTGTCTTCTCACCTCCATGGTTTCTGAAGAGAAATCTGCACTAAGTCTTACTGCATGTCCCTTGTATGTGATCGTTTGCTTCTCTCTTGCTGCTCTGAGAATTTTGTCTTTATCTTTGACATTTGACATTCTGAGTAGTATGTTTCTTGGTGTAGGTCTATTTGAATTTATTCTGATTGGGCTACGGTGTGCTTCTTGGACATGTAAGTTGATTACTTTCATGAGAGTTGGGAAATTTTCAGCTGTTATTTCCTCAAATACTCTTTCTGTCCCTTTTCTCTTCTCTTCCCCTTCTGGAACTCCCATGACACGTCTGTTGTTGCATTTTGTGTTGTCATTCAACTCTCTGAGCCCCTGCTCAATTTTTTCCATTCTTTTCTCTCTCTCTTCTTTTCTCTCTTCAATTTTAGCTGCTCTGTCTTCGGTATCACTTATTCTTTCTTCTATCATTTTGAATCTGCTGTTGTATACCTCAAATATGTTTTTGACCTTGCCTATTGTGTCTTTCATTCCCGTGAACTCTTTTCTGTTCAGGATTTCAAATTTGTCTTTGCGTTCGCTCAATGTCTTCTTGATGTCATTTGTCTCTTCAAGGTTATTGTCTTTCTACTCATTAATTTGATTTTGGAAATTTGTGCTCATCTCGCTGATCAGTTCTTTCAAATTCTGCATCTCTTTTGGGACTTTGATGTATTCCTTTTCTTGGGCCATGTCTTCTGTTTTCTTAGTATGGCTCATAATTTTTTGCTGGTGTTTAGGCATTTGCTTAGGATGTAGTTTACTCAGATGCTCAATCTCTTTCTCTTTTATAAGGATTTAGTGGTAAGAGGGTGTGAGTTACCACAGTCCTATTTTATTTTTGGCTCAACCTGGATTGTTAGGATTGTCCTGCTGATTGCTCAAAACTGGGCACTGGACCCAGTAATTGGTTGTAGAGTCACTTCCTAGGGCCTTGGACAGGGAGACTATAGAGGCCAGGAAAAGCTTCTCCTACTTATTTTTAATTTCCTTGGTCTGCCAGGAAATGGCGCTCTTTGGCAGCTTTCAATTCAATGCCTTGTTGGAGTGTATTTGTTGTGACACAGACCAGATCAATGTGATAGAGCTTCCTGTCTGTGGGTTATGAGCATTGTAATTCAAACTTTCTGAGACAGTTCTCCAGTCTTCTCTGGCAGCCCCCTCCCTTTTCCCAGCTAGGAAATATTTCCACTACCCTCTGAGTACTCAACAATCAGTTCCTGTTAGTAGAGGAGAAGATTGGGAGGTTTGTATATCTTTTGCCCTTTGCAGGCTCCAAGGCAAACAAAGGCACAGCCCCACCAGCCTGGAAGGGCTCTCCAGACAGGGCAGATCAAACCTGCAAGTCAAAAGCTGAGTCAGCCCCAGGATCTCTCTCCCCTCTCCTGTGGAGTCCTCAACAATTAGTCTAGGCTAGAAGAGAGGGAGATTGGGAGGGTCGGATTTCTCCAGTCCTTCATAGACTCCCAGGGCAAACCACTGCATGGTCCCAGCTGGCCTGGAAGGGTCCGTGGGGCTCCGTAGCCTAAATTTGCAAATCAGAAACTGAGTCAGCCTTAGGCTGTGTCCCTCTCTCTCCCCTTTCCAGGAGCGGTAGATTCCTGGAGCCCCCTTTGTTTGTAGTCGCAGGCCCAGAGGCCCAAGAATTCTAAAGAGTGTGGGGGAGGGTGCTGACAGCAGCAGCCGCTGCTGGTTCCAACTCATGGTTCTGTAGTCGTGATTTCCCTCTCTTGTCCCTCTCTCCTCTGATTGGTGTGCAGCCTTCACCTGCTGTCCTAAACCCTAGAAGATCTTTTTCGGGGCTGTTTCAGCCTGTCCTCTAGCTGTTTTTCTGAGAAGATATTCCTGTGTCTTACTAGTCCAACATCTTCTTGGAAGTCCTGAGTTAATTTTTGTGAAAGGTATAAGGTCTGTGTTTAGATTCATTTTTACATGTAGCTATCCAGTTTAACCAGCACCATTTGTTGAATATACTGCTTTTTCTACCTTGAATTGCCTTTGTGACTTACCAAAGATAAGTTGACTATATTAGTGTGGTCTATTTCTGGGCTCTCTATACTGTTCCATTGATCTGTGTGTCTATTTTTTTTTTTTTTCACCTATACCACATGTCTTAATTACTGTAGTTTTATAATAAAATTGAAATTGAACCTGGGTAGTATAAATCCTTCAACATTGTTCTTATTTTATAGAATAAGGTCCTTTGCCTTTCCCAATAAATTTAGAATCAATTTTAATATCTAAAAACTAGCTTACTGAGATTTTAATTGAAAATGTATGAAATTTATAAAGGAAGTATGGAAGAATTGACATGTTAATAATTGATTTTCCAGTTCATGAATATAGAATATCCTTTATTTATTTAGATCATCCTTGATTTCTTTCATCTGTGTTTTGCTTGTTCTGCACACAGATCTCATACGTATTAGATATATATCTGTGTATTTCATTTTATTGGTCCTACTTTAAATGGTATTTTTACTCCAAATTACAAATGCCTATTGCTGATATGTAGGGGAAAAAACTGACATTTTATAAAATAGTTGATTTTAATTTTGTGAGATGTTTTAGGTTTACAGAAAAATTGAGTAGAAAACACAGATTTCCTAAGTTACCTCTTCTACTACACACACAATTTCACTTTTTATCAATATCTTGCAGTAATGTGGTTCATTTGTTACAACTGATAAACTAATATTGATACATTATTATTAACTAATATCCATTGTTCACATTAGGGTTCACTCTTTGTATTGTAAGGTTCAGTGTGTTTTGACTAATGCCTAATGTCAAATGTTGACCATTACAGTATCATACAGAAATGTTTCCAAGTTTTAAAATGCCCTGTGTTCCACCTATTAATCCCTCCATGACCCCCACCCCCATGTAACCCTGGCAACTACTGATATTTTTCCTGTCCCTTAAGTTTGCATTTTCCAGAATGTCATATTATTGGAATCCTACATATGTACCATTTTTATAGGGGCTTCTTTCACTTAGAAATGTACATTTAAGGTGTTTCAATGTCCTTTTGTGTCTTGACTGCTTATTTTAAAATAAATATATTTCATTGTATGGATTTACGCAGTTTGTTTGCCCACTCATTAATGAAGGACATATTCATTGCTTCCATGTTTTGATAATTATGAATAAAGCTGCTAAAAACATCATATGCAGGTTTTTGTATGGACATAAGTTTTCAGCTCATTTAGATAAATACCTAAAAGCATGGTTGCTGAATCATATGGTAAGACTATGTTTAGCTTTATAAGAAACTGCTTGACTTTTCTCCAATTTGGCTGTATCATTTTGCATTCCCACTAACAATTAATGAGAATTCCTGTTGCTGCATATTCTTGCCAACATATGGTGTTTTCAGTGTTTTGGATTTTAGCATTCTACTAGGTCGGTAATGGTACCTTATTGTGTAAATTTGCAATGACCTAATGCCATATTATATTGGACAATTTTTCTTATGTTTGGTTGACTCTGTATATCTTCTGTCATGAGATATACATGCCCACTTTTAATTAGGTTGTCTTATGCCCACTTTTAATTAGGTTGTTGAGTTTTAAGGTTTCCTGTTATATTTTGTATACCATTCTTTATCAGCTATGTGTTTTGCAAATATTTTCTCCAAATCTATGACTTGCCTTCATTCTAATAACAGAGTTCTTCACACAGTAGTTTTATTTAAAAATATATTTATTTTATTTAAGTCAAAGTTAAATATTTGTTCTTTTATAGATTGTGCTTTTGGTATTGTATCTAAAAACTCATCACTAAACCCAAGGTCACCTAGATTTTCTCCTATGTTATTTTCTGGAAGTTCTATAGTTATATGTTTTACAATAAAGTCTTTGATCCACTCTGAGTTTATTTTTGTGAAAGATATGAGATCTGTATCTAGATTCATTTTTTAAAAATATATGGCTTTATATAAAGTTTTTTTACAGCATCACTTATTGAAAAAACTATCCTTTCTACCTTGACTTGTCTTTGTGCCTTTGATAAAGAGAGTTAATTGTATTTGTGTGGGTCTATTTTAGGATCTCCAATGTATTCCACTGATTTATGTGCCTTTTCTTTCAACAAAGCTACATTGTCTTGATTATATTGTAACTCTAAACTAAATCTTTAATTCAGGAAGTATCAGTCCTCTCACTTTGTTCTTCTAAAATTGTGCTGCTATTCTTGGTCTTTTGCCTTTCTATACAAAGTTTTAAAAAGTTTGTTTATATCTACAAAATAGCTTGTTGGGATTTTGATTGGGATTGTGTTAAATATATAGATAAAGTTGGGAAGGCTGACACCATCCACAATCATGGAATACCTCTCCATTTATTTAGATCTTCTTTGATTTCTTTCATAGAAATTTTGTAGTTTTCCTTATACAGACTTGAATATATTTTGTCAGATGTATACCAATGTATTTCAATCTTTTGTGTACTAGTCTAAATTATACTGTGTTTTAAAATTCAAATTACAAATATTCATTGCTGGTATATGGGAAAGCATTTGGTTTTTGTAAATTAACCTTACATACTGAAACCTTGGTATATTTAAGGTTTAAATCCAGGAGTTGTTTATTGTTGTTGTTATTGATTATTTGTGATTTTCTACATAATCAATCCTTTCATCTGCAAACAGTGCTTGTTTTTATGTCCTTCCCAATCCATGTCATTTTTATTTCATTTTCCTGTCTTATTGCATTAGCTAAGACTTCCACTGTCATGTTGAATAATAATGGTGAAAGGGCACATTCTTGCCTTATTTCTAAACCTAGTGGGAAAATTCCAGTTTCTCACCATTAACTATGATAGCAGTTGCAGGTATTTTGTAGATATTCTTTATAAAGCTGAGGAAGTTCTCTTCTATTCCTAGTGGCTTAGATTTTTTATCATGGATAGGTATTGCATTTTATCAGAATAATTTTATGATTCAATTTCTATTATCCTATGATTTTTCTTCTTTAGCCTGTTGATGTGGTAGATGACATTAACTATAATATTTATTACAGTAGTTGTGAACTTACAAAACAATCATGCACATGTGTAGAATTCCCATTCTGCACCCTTTCACCAATGCACCACACTATTGTGGAGCATTTGTTACATATTAGGAGATAATGTCATTAGTCTATTACTGCTAACTTTGGTCCATAGTGTACATTTGGCATATTTTTCCATACCCACTGTATTAGTCAGCCAAAGGGATGCTGATGCAAAATACCAGAAATCTGTTGGCCTTTATATAGGGAATTTATTTGGAGTAGAAGCTTACAGTTACCAGGCCATAGAGCATAATTTACTTCCTTCACCCAAGTCTACAGCCACGTGTTGGAGCAAGATGGCTGCCGACAACTGCGAGGGTTCAGGCTTCCTGGGTTCCTCTCTTCCTTGAGCTTGCTTGTTGCTGGGAACAACTCCTCTGCTATCTCCACAAGGCCAGCTTTAGACTGTGAAGTGAATGGTTCATGTCTTTTTCCGGAACCTTCTCTCCTTCCTCACAATCAAGCTCCTCTTTATGCTTACTTCCCTGGGCTCCAGCAATAAAAACTTAGCATCAGAAATCCAACTCTGTCCTTTGCCATGTCTTTTATCTCTGAGTCCCCACCCACCAAGGGGCAGGGACTCAACGCCCTACTGACGTGGCCAATCAGAGCCCTAATTATAATTTAATCACTCCTGGATGAACAGACCAGTTTACAAATATAATCCATATCTATTTTTGGAATTCATAACTATATCAAAATGCCACACCCACCTATAATTAGCACACTACATCTTTAGCATTGATGCAAGAATATTACAGTATTGCTGTTAACTATAGTCCAAGGTTATATTAATTGTATATTTCCCATGCTTCTCCATATTCCCACCACCCTGCAATAGTGACATACAATGAACCCAGAGGTAGATGAAACTTGTGGTTAATAGTACAAATGCAAGATATCCTTCTGTGAATTAGAATGAATGTATGTCGCTATCATTACGTTTAGTTCCAGGAGGTAGTTTGTTGATTGTTTGGGATTATTTACATAGAGAATCATGATGTATCAGAATAAAGTCAATTTGTTTCTTCTTTTCCAAAGTGTATAGATTTTATTTCTTTTTCTTTTAATTTTTTTACTGTGCCTGATTCCAGTTTCATGTTGAATAAGAGAAGACATACTTGCCTTGTTTATGCTCTTTGGGCAAAACATCTAGGCATTTATCATTAAGTGTGATTTAGATGTAGATTTTTACAAATGTTTTTTTACCAAATCAAGGAAGTTCATATCCCTAATTTTCTGAGAGCCTTTATCATAACTTGGTTTGGATATTGTCAATTGCTTTTTATTATCACTTGAAAGGATCATATGATTTTTTTTTTTGTAGATAAAACAAAATGTTGGATTACATTAATTTATCTTCAAATGTTGGTCAACATTGCATACCTCAAATAAATTCCACTTATCCTTGGTGATTTGTTAATTTTTAACATGATAAATGAAAATATATATTCAGCAAAATGTAGGGAAATATTAAATACATAATAATTTTCTTAAAAGTAAAATTTATTATGTTTCAGATAATCATGTACAGGTCTTGAATTTAATTTGTAGATGTTATAAATTTAAAAAGTTTATAAGATTGTCATTCAATTCCAATACTATATTTAAATTGATTAGGACCATTAAACATTAAAAACTTGTATTTTTATCATATTTCTATAGTCTTCATTAAATAAACTTGAAGATCAGGATTATAAAGGTACTGGCTTTCTATATAATCTTATTCAGCTTGAAACAATTAGCATCTGTTGATTTGCTTCCACTATGAAAATTACTTTAAATGTATTTTTCCTTTTTTTTGCCCATGTCTATTCTATTTTCCCCATTTATTCTTGTATAAAATATAATAGAAAAAAACATAAATATCCATTTTCTTTGGTTTGTTAATATTTACAACTTTTTTCCTGTATTTATCAAGAAATATACAATTCCTACTACTAGATTGAATTAGGGGCATTCAACATAGTACTAGGAATTCTTAGTGTTGATGGAACTATTGATTATACAGACATTAAAACTGTGCCTCCATTGGTAAATGCCAGTAAAAGAGTCATACATTTATAAAAAAATCAATAGACTTGTTAATATAAAGGCTACATTTAACAAAACGATGTTTTTGGAAGACCTAGTGGCTGAGGGACCAGAAGCTAAGTAACTCAGATAGTGACCTATTTATTTTATTTTAGGCTGTGCTCAAATTTATATAAGGAAATACAATATAGAATGAAAAGGCAGGAAGCTATCAGTTTGCCCATTCATTTAATCACATCTACAAGAGTGAAAGATAACTTATTATTGCAGAGACCTTTTCTTGTTCAATTTCAAAAATACTTGCCTTGTATTTCAAATTACAATGCTCCTAATTGTTCCAAACTGGCAGAATATTTATGAAAAACACACAAATCACAATACCTATTAGAATGTACATTTACATCACATTAATTTGAATATAATATGTCATAAGCATGGTAGTAAGTAAAACTGTTTATGCTCTCAATTATGTTAGAAATTGTTAGAAATATATTCCCTAAATTAATGCATAAACAATTCCAGAGGCATTCATTTTAGAAGGAATTACTTAAATGCAGACTCTTCTAATGTAATTAAAAATCAGAGTATATTCTTGAATGTTTGATATTATCTTACTTTATTTCTTTATACATTAAGTGTGAATTTGAAAAGTTTTTTATCTTTGTTCACTAAAAAGAAAATGTAGAATATCAAGGTCATTAGAACATTTTCCTTTAATGTCAAGTTAAGCAAGAGATTGTTGTGTTAATAAATATAGCTAAGAGTAGAAAATGCTGTTTTTAAAGGTAAGTAATACAAAATAAACAGAAAATATTTCAGAATAAAAGAGTCAGAGGGTTAGTTGTGAAGAAGTTATTTCAAATAAATTTTAAATTATTTTTAATTCTACCTTAAGAATAGAAAAACAACACTGGAATGTTAAATCTACAGGGAAAAAATATTACTCTGGAAATTTTTTTGGAAATTTCTCTGGAAATTTGTCTGGAAAACAAAATGTTAATTATCTGGGAATTGTCTTCAGTTTAAATTATCAGCATTATTATTTACTGTGACTAGCCTAGTTAATCAAACCTGAAATAATTAGGTTTTAAAAAATATACATTCTAAACATATTAGACACTTATTTATGTTATTCACAAAAGTGCCATCAAACCATATAATGCCAACAATGTTAGAATAATTTGCCATGCTTAATTCCCTGTGACAAAGCCTGTATTTTTAATTATTTACTTTTTGAAGAATCTTTAATTCTAGCAAAGTTCTTTCTGAAAGCAATTCTAATTATATGAAATTTGAAGTTGATTTCATACATTGATTAATACCACAAGCAATCAAAATCAAATGTTAGAAGAGTCTGAGTCTCTAAGTTATTAAATGTGTAATTTAATACAGGTTTATTTGGAAACCAAACAAATCAAATTGTAATGTTTATGTTTAGAACAACAACAGATTATGCAAATATTCTTATTTCAAATTATTTGCTTTAGTTCTTGATTTAAAACATTCTTTCTTGAAATTTATTTTTTCAATTATGTTTTTAGCAATTGAAATTTGACAGAGAAAGGCTGTCTTTTCTCACTGAATTTAATGTGGCAGGCCTTTATTTTCATATGGTTTATCTCTCATTCTCTGAAGTACATTTGGCTTACTAAGGGTTCTGGTGAGCTAAACATTGTTAACTATTCAGCTCAACTAATATAATACAGTGGATCAATCAATATATTGCCATGTAGGATGTACTGTATAATTGAGGGCGAAACAGGGGCAAAAGTGTAGATGTATATTGTTGTATGCTCCATGTAAATATGCATTCACAAAATCATTGCTGCCTTCCTATATCTAAGCTTATAATAATAAATTCTAAAAAAGAGAGCATATCTAGCCAGCAATTGGGGCTACTATTAGAGTGAGTTTGTCATTGCCTTCAGTCATTCTTCAAGATCAATCTAGTTCCTGCAGATACCAGACTGGTGAATTAAATGGGCATATGATGGGGACCATTGTCTCTGCATCTTTTAGACCCTTAATTTCTGCCACTTGCCCACAGATGCATTATTGTTTTCTGTTTACTTTCTTGTCAGAGTAGCAGTTTCAGTGTCTTCCTTTTGCCTTCTGCACTATATAAGACCTTACCCCACAGACCACAGAATCATTGCATTAATTATGACAATAATAAGTATATCAGTCTTAACTATCTATTCAAGACTAGAAAGATGAACACCAGGTGGATTCATGGACTTAGTGAATCTCCAGTAAGCTGAAACTTGGTCATAACTTCATTAATTAAATGAAGAACAATGATGATTGAAATGCAGCCTGACTCTATTTTTTTTTTTTTTTATGTTTGACTGAAGACAGCATTTAAGCCTCACCCCTCACAACATCTATACCAGCTAATAAGAAAGCCTGGCTGAGGTGCTCCAAGATGATGGAGTAGGGAACTGCAGGCTGCAATCCTCCAAAAACTGCAGGCAGGTTGCAAGGTGATTGATTGGTGAGCCCTGGCGCCTGAGACGGTTGCTAGTGACAGTGGCCTGAGAGTGAAGTCTTTTTATTTTTTTCCCTTCTTTTTTCTCTTTTTTCTTCCTTAGTTTCTTTTTTCTTTTTTTCTTTCATTTTTCCCTCTTCCATTGCTTTTCTTTTGGTCCACCTTCTCTTGTTTGGTCCTCATTTTCTTTCTTCTCATCTTTCTGGTCTTTTTTTTTATTCTATTTTCCTCTTTCTTTTTTTATTAAACTTTTTTATTCTTATTTCTTTTTATTTTTTATGATGCTCCTCTCTTATTACTTTTTATTTTTTCTTTTCTTCCTGGTTCTTTAAAGGTTTCTATTCCATCTTTTTCTTTTTCTTTGTATCTTTGTTTTAATTCTTTTCTTTTCTCTTTTCTTTCCTTTCTATGGTCTTAAAATTTTTTCAGGGAAACAGATAATGAGAGAGTATAGGATAACTGGAACCAAGTGTCAAAGAGGAACCTTAACACACACAAAATAAAATCCTAGAGTAGAAAGAGAAGCTCAAGATAAACGTATACCTAGACAATAGCAAAAATTTACAGGACATACTAAGAAACAGTAAGATAGGTCCCAGTCCATTGAACAAATTAAAAAACATGAGGAGATGCAGAATGTGGAACAACTAATCAAAGATGTCCAAACAAATATGAATCAACTTAATGAAGTAATGGAAGAAGTAAAGGATATTAAGAAGACACTGGGATAACATATTGAAGAAATCATAAACATACATAAAAAGATAACACATCTGATGGTGATGATTGGTAAAATGCAAGAAATCAAAAATAGGCTGGAAGTTCATAACAGCAGATTTGAACAAGCAGAGGAAATAATTAGTGATGTTGAAGATAGTACATCTGAAATTGCAAAGATAGTAGAACAGATAGATAAAAACAAAGAAAGAATTTTAGTATGGACTCAGGGAATTGAATGGCAACATGAACTGTGCAAACATGCATCTTATAGGCATCCAGAGAGAGAAAAGCAGAGAAATGGGGCAGAAGGAGTGTTGGAAGAAATAATGGCTGAAAATTTCCCAACTGTTTTGAAAGACAAAGATGTACATGTCTAGAAGGTGCAGCACACTCCAAATAGTATAAATTTTAACAGGCCTACACTGAGAAAGATACTTATCAAATTGTCAAACACTCAAGAAAAAGAGAGAATACAGAAAGCAGCATGAGAAAAGATACCCATCACATACAAGGGAAGCTCAATAAGCATAAGCATTGATTTATCATCTGAAACCAAGGAGGTGAGAAGGCAGTGCTGTGACATGTTTAAGGTGCTAAAAGAAAAAATACCTGCCAGCCAAGAATTATGTATCCAGAAAGATGGCATTCAAAAATGTGGGAAGAGAGCAGATGTGGCTGAAGCGGTTGAGTGCCTGTTTCCCACATGGGAAGGTCCTGGGTTCAGTTCCCGTTGCCTCCTAAAAACAAAACAAACAAAAAAAAGAACAAACAACAAGCAAACAAATGTAAAAGCCAACTCAGGGGAGTGGACATGGCTCAGTGGTTGAATGCTGGCTTCCTATATACGAGGTCCTGGTGTCAATCCCTGTCCCCAGTACCTCAAAAAAGCAATGTGGGAGAGTTCAAAACATTCACAGATAAACAGAAATTAAGAGAGTTTGTCAACAAGAAGCTTAAGTTTCAAGAAATACTAAACAGAGCTCTGCAGGTTGAAAGAAAAAAATAGAAGAGATGGGGTTGTAAGAGAGTATAGAAAGGAACAATACTAGTAAGAATAACTAAAAAGATAACAAAAATATTAAAAACAAAAAATAGCATATGTAAACCTAAATAAAAAATGGCTAACATAAATACTGCCTTGACAGGAATAACACTGAAGGATAATGGATTAAATTCTCCATTCAAAAGACACAGATTGGCAGAATGGATAAGGAAATAGGACCCATCTATATGTTGTCTGCAAGAAACTCACCTTAGACCCAAGGACGCAAGGAGCTTGCAAGTGAATAGTTGGAAAATGATTTTCCATGCAAACAATAACCAAAAAAGTATGGGAGAAGCTACACTAATATCAGAAAAAACTGACTTTAAATACAAAAGTATTGTAAGAGACACAGTAAGACACAATATATTAATGAAAAGAGTAACCTATCAAGAAGAAAGACTAATCAAAAACATTTATGCATCTAACCAAGGTGCCCCAATATATATGAGGCCAACATTGGAAAAACTAAGGGGAGAAAGACATGCTTCAACAATTTTTATGGGGAACTTAAATACACAATTTTCACTATTAGATAGAACATTTTGACAGAGGATCAATGAAGAAAAAGAGACCTTGAATAATATGTTAGAAGATCTAGACCTAACAGACATATATCTAACATTACACCCAAATACAGGAGGATATACATTCTTTTTTTTTTTTGGCATTTATTTTTATTTTATCTTATTTTTTTATTTTTTTATTGTTCGTAAAAATCAAGATTTTTCACAGTACACACCAATATTTGTAAAATGATATATAAATACATATGCACATATGTGCATTTTCTTACATAAATGTTATTTTATATATATATATTTTTAAAGGTGCTTAGACTCCCTAATTATTACTCAGAAATTACAGGGATTCCCATGTTTCCCACCTCCCACGCACACATGGATCCTTCCCCAGGATAGACCAGATGCTTGGTCACAGAAAAAGTCTTAATGGATTTATTTTTTTTTATTATTATTTTTTTAAAGATTTATTTATTTATTTATTTATCCCACCCTTGCTGCTTGTGTTTGCTGTGTCCATTCGCTGTGTGTTTCTTCTGTGTCTGCTTATCTCCCACTTGCTGTGAGGTCCTGCTGCATCAGCCCACCGCGCCGCTCAGGCCAGCCTGCTCTCACAAGGAGGCCCCGGGAACCGAACCTGGGGCCTCCCACATGGCAAATGGGGGCTCTATCGATTGAGCCACACCCGCTTCCTGCTGTGAGGTCTTGCTGCATCAGCCCACTGCACCACGCGAGCCGGCCTGCCCTCACAAGGAGGCCCAGGGAAGCGAACCCAGGGCCTCCCATATGGTAAACGGGAGCTCTATCGATTGAGCCACACCCGCTTCCCTTAATGGATTTAGAAATTTTGAAATTATGCAAAGTAATTTCTCTGACCACAATGGAATGGAGGTGGAAATTAATAAGGGGCAGAAAACCAAAATAGGCACAAAGATATGGAAGCTAAACAACACATTCTTAGACAATCAGTGGGTCAAGGAGGAAATTGTAAAATAAATCAGTAACTACCTTGAAACAAATGAAAATGAGAACACAACATATCAAATCCTATGTGATGGACGTCTGGGAAGATGGCATAAGAGTAAATTGGGAAGGCTCAACTCTCTCACAAAATCCATGGAGGAAGCTATCTGAGGAAGCTGCTTAGGAGATCTGAGGAAGCTGCTTAGGAGAGCTGCAGACCAAGAGGGTGCTGCACATCATCCAGGAGAGAGAGAAAGGAGAGACAAAGAAGCTAAAAGAAAACCAAAAACCTTTCTTTATTGTCTTTCTGTGATTTTCCCTTCTTCCATTACTTTTCTTTGATCGCACTTTTTCTTGTTTGGTCTTTTTTCTTCTTCTTCTTCTTCTTTTTCTCTTCTCATCTTTCTGGTATCTTATTTTATTCTATATTTTTCTTGTTTCATTTTTTTACTCCACCTTTTTTATTCTTATTACTTATTATTTTATGACTTTTCACTCATTCCATATCTATTTTCCTGGCTCTTTCATGGTTCATTTTCTATCTTGTTTAGATTATTACTAACATCCTTTTTCTCTTCTTCTCTCTTTCTTTTTCTATGGTCCTAATATTATTTTAAGGGAACACGGGCAACTACAATGATATAGAATAAGTAGAACCAAGTGTCAAAGAGCAACTTTAACACAAAAGAAAACAAAATTAAACCCTAGAGTAGAAAGAGAAGCTAACTATCTGAATAAGCCCATCAAGATAAACAGATGCCTAGACACCAAAAAAAAAACAAAAAAAAACACACACACAAAAAACATACAAGCCATACTAAGAAACAGGAAGACCTCGCCCATTCCAATGAACAAACAGAAAAAACAGGAGATGCAGAAAATGTGGAACAACTAATCAATGATGTCCAAACAAATATGAATCAACTTAATGAAGTAATGGAAGAGGTAAAGGATATTAAGAAGACACTGGGGGAACATACGGAAGAAATTGCAAACATACATAAAAAAGAGAACAGATCTGATGGTGATGAATGGCAAAATACAAGCAATCAAAAATAGTCTGGCCTCAACTCCTTTATGCCATCTGAAGACTTATCTTTTTCTTTTAACTGGGCCATATCTTCTTGTTTCTTGGTGTGGATTGTAATTTTTTGTTGGTGTCTTGGCATCTGGCTTACTAGAGTATTTATTTTGGGTGCAGTTTTCTCTTTAGTTTAGAGCTTCCTGCCCTTTCTACCTTGCTGGTTGTGTAGTAGGAGCCACAGATGTAGTTGGTGGATTGGGGGAAAATACTTTGGTTAGTAGTAATATTTTGAGAATGCTCTTTAATCATTAGTTAAAAATATTTAACATCAATGCAAGGTATTGGTTTTAGGGTGAGATATGAGAGCCCTGTATGATGTTATGTATGTTTGTTTTGTCAGTTTACAACTATTACTATACACTTATTTTTTATGTATGTTCATGTATGAGTGATATTTTTCAATAAATTTTTAAAAAATGTTGAAGGGGGAAAAAATAGTCTGGAAGCTCATAATAGCAGATTTGAACAGGCAAAGGAAATAATTCATGATGTCTAAGATACTGCATCTGAAATTGCACAGATAGCAGAACAGATAGATAAAAAGAAAGACAAAAATTCAGCATAGACTCAGGAAATTGAATGACAACATGGTACACACACATTTATATGATAGGCATTCTAGAGGGATAGGAGAAGGGAAAGGGGGCAGAAGTAGTGTATTTGTCTGCGAAAAGGGTGCTGATGCAAAGTACCAGAAATCTTTTGGCTTTTAAAAGGGTATTTATTTGGGGTAAAAGCTTACAGTTAAAAGGACTTTAAAAGTCCAGCTCAAGGTTGCTTTCTCACCAAGTCAATTGCCACATTGAAGAAAGATGGTTGCTGACCTCTGCAATGGATCTGCCTTCCCCTCTAGGCTTCCTCTCTGTCAGCTGCAGGTTGCAATAGGGCTTGTCTCTGAGGGCTTCCTCTATCTCCTGGCATAAAGCTGGTTTCTTTCCTGAGCCTTCTCTGCTGTTCTGTTCTCTTCCCAAAGTCAGCTGTAAACTATCATGTGAAAGGTCATCTGTCCCTGTAGCCCCAGGATAAAAAATGACAGAGTTCTCTCTCTTCTGAGATGTCTTCTTGAGTGAGGGTAAATTTATATCAGACCCATCAAGGGAGTGGGGATCAACCTGAATCATGACCTACTGATGTGGTCAAATTAAAGATCTTAACAGGTAATCTAATCAAAGGCCTCTCAATTGAATCCAATATAATTAAAGGTTAGCACACCCAGAAGAATAGATTTGTTTACAAACATAATCTTTTTCTTTTTGGGAATCATAAAATAATCCCAAGCTGTCACAAAGAGTGTTGAGGACATAATGGTGGAAAATTTCCCTACTCTTTTGAGCGATGTCGATGTACATGTCCAGGAAGAAAAGCACATTCCAAACATTATATTAGAGCTGATAAATGAGTTTAGTAAAGTGGCAGGATATAAGATCAACATGTGAAAATCAGTAGCATTTCTGCACACCAATAGTAAACATACTGAGAAGGAAATTAATTAAAAATTCCATTCATAATAACAGCTAAGAGAATCAAATATCTAGGAATAAACATAACTAAAGATGTAAAGGACTTGTACACAGAAACCACACAACTTTGTCAAAGGAAATCAAAGACCCAAGTAAATGGAAGAATAGTCCTTGTTTTTGGATTGGAAGACTAAACATCATTAAGATGTCTGTCCTACCCAATTTGATTTACAGATTTAACATATTTGCAATAAAAATTGCAACAGCATATTTTACTGAATTGGAAAAGCTAATTATGAAATTTATTTAGAAGGGCAGGGGACCCAGAAGAGCCAAAAACTTATTGAAAAAGAAAAACAAAATTTGAGGACTCACACTACGTGACATTAAAGCATGTTACAAAGCTACAGTTGTCAAAATTGTATGGTATTGGCACAAGGATAGGCACACTGACCAATGGTACTGAATTGAGAGTTCTGATATAGATCCTCACATATACGGCCAACTGATATTTGACAAGTCCACTAAAACCACTCAACAGTGACAGATTGGCCTTTCCAACAAATGGTGCTAGTAGATTTAGATATCTATATCTAAAAGAATGAGAGAGGATCACCATCTCACACTCTGTCCAAAAATTAATGCAAGTTGGACCAAAGACCTAAATATAAGAGCCACGACCATAAAATTCCTAGAAGACAATGTAGGGAAGCATCTATGAAATCTTGTAGTAGGGAATGGTTTCACAAAATTTATGCCCAAAGTGTGAGCAACAAAAGAAAAAATAGATAAATGGGACCTCCTCAAAAGTGCAAAATCTTTTGCACTTCAAAGGAGTTTGTCAAGGAAATGAAAAGGCAGCTTACTCAATGGGAGAAAATATTTGGGAACCAATTATGTGATAAGGGTCAAATATCCAGCATATATAAATAAATCTTGCATCTAAAAAACAAAAATACAAACAACCCATTTTAAAAAATGGTCAAGAGATTTGAATTGACACTTTTCCAAAGAAGAAACACAAATGACTAAAAAGCACATGGAAAGATGCTCAACATCACTAGCTATTAGGAAAATGCAAATCAAAACTACAATTAGATATCATCCTGCAACTATTAGAGTGGTGGCTATTACAAAAACAGAGAACCACAAGTGTTGGAGAGGATTTGGACAAAGGGAGCCCTCATCCCTTGCTGTTGGGAATGAAAAATGGTGCAACAATTGTGGAGGACGGTACAGAATCTAACTATAGAATTGTCATAAAAGCCTGCAGCAATCCCACTTCTCACTATATACCAAGAAGAATTGAAAGCAAGGACATGAACAGATACATGCAAACCAATGTTCATAGTGGCATTATTCACTATTACCAAAAGTTGGAAGCATCCCAAGTGTCCATCAACAGATGAATGGATAAGCACAATGTGGATATGCATACAATGGAATATTACTCAGCTGTAAGAAGGAAGAAAGTATTGACACACATGACAGAATAGATCAATCTTGAAGACCTTATGTTGAGTTAAGTAATCCAGTTACTAAAGGACAAATATTGCTTGACTTCACTAATAGGACCTAAGCATATTAAACAGACTCACAGAGCTAGAGTCTGGAAGCTAGGTTATCAAGAGACTGTTAAGGAGTCAAGCATGGTGAGCTGATGATGAATATCATGATAATGTGGAAGAAGGTGTTTTGGCAGTGGAGGGGGATGATTGTAGTCCAGGGATATTAGTGGGGTCAGTGGTGCTGTAATGTGATGGTGCAGACGGTGGGAGTTTGGGTTGAACTATCCATGGAACTGAGGGTAAGACTGGAAGAAGGAACAGGTGAACTATAGGGATTTGTAGGTCCAAGGTTGAAACTACAATGGTGATAATGTTTTTTTGGCAAATATGACAGGGGAGGGTCATTAGTGTAGGGTGTAGGTGGTGGGATGATATGTGGGAAAGGGTGCATCTGGGGCATGCTCCTATGGAATATAAATGTGTTCATCTTGTCATAAGTTGTTATCCCAGTGGGTGGATAAATGAGCAAGAACATATTGCACTCTCATCCTGGGAAGTCCTGATACATTCGAAAATAGAAGGGTAAGAGTCTCTCAAGAACATAGCCAGTGCCTAATAAAGAAAATAGACCAGCATGTCAAGCCCTCAATATTAATTCAGGTAACTATGAGCATATTCTTCTAAAATTGATACTCAGTGGTTGCTATAGGTTCCGAAGGGAGGGGCAGAGAATAATGGTTGGAAAAATTGGGCATTTTCGGAGATTGCAATTGTTGTACATGATCTTGCAATGATGGAGACAGGCTATTATACATTTTCTCAGTATGTATAAAAGTGTACAGTACAAATGTCAACTACTGGCCATGGTTAGTTGCACTGCTTTGATAATTGTTCATCAATTGTAACAAATGCATCATACTCATGTAGGATGTTATTTCTAAAGCTTCTTGGAAAATATAGTGAAAAAAAGATGAGACACTGGGGGAACACACAGAAGACATTGTCAATATACACAAATGATAAGAGATATTAGAGTGATGAAAGGCACAATGAAAAGTTTTTTTTTTCTTTTTATCTATTTCTTTATAAAATTTCATTATTATTTTTTGTCTTTGTTTTTGGGGAGATTTTTGAATTGCAGAAGGGTTGTAACTGAGTCTGGGGGATCACAGGTGTGGGGTGTAGGTGTTGGGGGGATGTGTAGGAAGGGGCACATATCAGGTATACCTCGATGGAATATGAATGTGTTCCTGTGGTCATGGGGTGTTGTCTTGGTGGGTGGAGACTCACACAATAACAGAGAATATTGAATTCCCATCCCGGGGAGTCCTGCTATACTCTCTCAAAGAGTGGTAAGTGAAGGAGGACAGACCAATATGCCAGGTTCTTGTATTGATGCTTATACTTATGAACCCTGTTCATGTGAAATTGAAATGTAGCCTAGTATTATATATTGCCTAAGAGTTATCTCCTGAAAACTTACTTGTTGCTCAAATGTGGACTGTCTCTAAGTCAAACTCAGCATATAAACTCATTACCTTTCCCCTAGTGTGGGACACAACTCCCAGGGATAAGTCTCCCTGGCACTGAGGGATTTGTACAAAATGACAACTAGCAATGCATCTGGAAAAAGACCTTGACCAAAAGGGGGAAATATTAAATACAAATGAATTTTTATCATTAAAAGATTTCAAAGTGAGTCAGGAGATCATTCTATAGGTTACACTTGTGCACATCTCACAAGGATGTCACTGACTGCCACAGTAAACAGTGCCTCAAGCAGGGGTGCTCCTGAGGGGTTTCTAGAGATATCTAGACACCATAGGTAAGGCAGACAGCCCCAGGATTGGCACCCCATTGGTGGGCCTTACCTTGGAATATATGATAACTTATATCCCCAATGTATCAGAGTTAGACTCATTTATAATTTTCTCACACATGGTTTTTATGGCCTTTTTATTTGAAACTATAATTAGCACTATATCCATTAAATATATTTCCCAGAGACCCAATTCTTCAGGCTGTTCATATGCCAGTTAAGTCCTGAATCCCAGCAGAGTTGCAGCCAAAACCTACTCTCCAGTTCATTGGACTCACCCAGAAAACTAACAAAAAGATGATGATGGACAACACCCATCCCCCAAAACAGGATTATCTACAACTGCAAACAAGACAATTCCATCCATCTGCCCCATGGGATCTAAACCTCCTTTCAACTGGAAGCAGAGTAGCCATCACAATCCCAAAATCCTCAAGATAGAGGAATGAACAAATATAAGGGTACCAAAGTATACCTATTAGTGTTCTAGTAATGATAGAACTTTTAAAAGAGATATAAAGACAGTGGTCATCAGATGTTCTGAAGGGAGAGAGAGGGAAGAATGGGTTTAGCATGGGGCTTTTTTAGGACATTGGAATTGTTCGCATGATATTGTATTAATGGCTACAAGCCATTATACATTTTGTCAAAACCTATAAAACTGTGCAGTACAAAGTATAAACCATTGTGTAAACTATAGACCATCATTAGTAACAATGCTTCAATATGTGTTTACCAATTGTAACAAATTTACCACACTAATGAAAGATATTGTTAATGGGGGAAAGTATGGGAAGAGGAGGGGTTAAAGTAGATGGAAATCCCATATGTTTTTGATGTAACATTTATGTATTCTGAAGCTTTTCTAAAATAAAAAACAAAGGAAAACATAAAGAAAACTGGGGAACTTCCTAGTTTGGTACACCTGCAGATTCAAAATGCAAGCAGAACTCTCACCCTGGCCCCAACCCCTAACCATAATAAAATCCCACACTAATTACCTTTCCTTGCTCTCAAGCCATTTGTGACCTGCTGAGAGGCCTTCTCTGCTCTCCCCAGAGACCGAAAATAGGTAACTAATAAAATTTTCATTCCCTGTTGACATACTTGTGATGTCATAAGTCTTTACCTTGGGTGGGTATCCAAACTTATGCTTTGTCCCTTCTGCTTTTGCAAGGTGATGTTAGCAGTGATGCTTCAGGTCACTGTTTCCAAAGGTCCTCAAAATAGTCAAATATTTTTCTTTCCCATGTGAACAGTTGCCCAAGTAAGTGGCCATAGATGTCCCCATGGAAAGAATGAATATTCATTAATGATATACATGCCTTAGTGTTGCCACACCCTTCTTCCAGGGATCCTGGCCTCTTCTTCAGTGGAGTTTCTGAATCTTAAAAGTGAAAAGTCCAAGAGCTGGTTAAGAGATCATGATGTTCTTATTGATTTGACTGCCTTCAATCTCTTTATCTCCATCCTCCATTTCCTCTAATGGTTGACGAGAAATGCATTTGTTGGCTGAGAATCTATTTTGTCCCTAGAGACACCATGTTCTTTTGAACCATCTCCTTTTATTTGCCACTCTAAACCTGTTATTCATTTAGATAATTTTATAATAGTGATCTCCTAGCTGCTGACAGTAAAATATTGCTATTTGTCCTTTATTGTTTCTATTGTATTACAATTCCATCATCCACATTGTTTTCTGTGAACCTAGGTCTGTAGCAGGCTTTCTATCTTCAGCACAGGCTTACAGAGAAGAGCTACACCAACAGTTTTAGTGATATGGGTGCCTTTCTCACCAGTGCATTATTCATAGCTTTGGTAAATGGCAAATCCTCTGGACCTTCACATGGTACATAATCATCTAGTGAGTTCTCTAGCCTTATACAACATGTACACTCCAGAATGGCCAATTCCCTGAAACTTTTATTCCCTTGTTACACTGTTACAGAAATTCCAGATTTTTGCCTGTCTTTAAAATAGTCCATCAGTTTTTCATGTTTCCAGGAGCCAGCCAAGCAGCTAGTTTCCAAATCTCCACATTTGTTTGCCAGAATTTTAAGTCATGTATCTTGGGAGAAGATCCCCAAGCCAATAAAATCTCCCTGTCCAATATTATGTTCTGGATTCCTTGATCATTGCAGGCTCAGTCTTGGCCAACATGACAGAGAGATCTAGAACATATTATATGGCCATCAGAGGTGCCCCATATTAAATCTGAACTTTAATCAGTCATTTCATGGGGGCTTCTCTGGAGAGGCATGGCTTTGGGAATTGTCTCTGCTGCTGAGGCAAACTCTGAAGAATCTGAGAATTAGACATTGTCAGCTCACAACTGGAGCAATAACTTCTCTCCTGAAAAGAGGTCTGGGTGGTGCATCTCACAACTCACCACATACTGAGTGTACAAACATTGGAGTAAATGTTATATTAAAACACCCAGTTAGTTTAAACATTGAAGAAATTATGCTAAAGCTTTGCAACCAAGCAATCAGTCAGCTTTATTGTATTGACCTGATAATTTGGGAAATTTGTTGAGGATATTGTTGATTGCTGTAATAATTGATGTAACTAATAAATTGGTACAATTTTTGAGAGCTAATGTCTTCACTCATTATAACATTTTAATCCTAACTCTTAAAAAAAAAATGAGTAGGGCAATTGACCAAGGACAAAACAGCAATATATTCCATCTGCTTGACCACAGACCTGGATTTTCTGTGCTTGATTTATGGCCTAGTCAATTAATCTGTAAAGAGCTAGTTAATTAACTTATCTTTTCTACCTACTGCAAAACAATGTCTATGTAATACAAACTAATTTAGAACTAACAAATTGAATTACAAAAGTAAAAAGATACACTATAAAAGCACAGTCCTCTTCATATTATATTCAATAGACATAAAATTGGATGAGGTCACAATATTAACTTGCTAAATAATTTTCTAAATACTTACAGTTTTTTTTATTTATTTCATCTCCTCTGCTAAAGAAGAGGCAGGCCCCCTGGAAGAAGTATGTGGCAACACTATGGCATGCATATCATTAATGAATACCCAGACTTTCCACAGGGTGATCTTTGGATATTAACAAAGATTTTGCAGTGGTCAGGTTATGTTACCCAAATTTTAAGTAGCCCTGAACTAAACCATTCCAGTAGAAGGACTTTTAAGCCTTTTCCAGATAATTCAGTGACAAAGAGTCATTTTTTCTCCACTGTATTGGAACAAAGAAGAACGCTGCTACAGATATGATGAGAGGAGTGAGATTACCTCAGCTGATATAATTCAAATTGGATTTCATTTTATTTTACTTCCACTTTTCTATTTCCCCACCTGTTTTGTGTTAATTTTATCATGCTGGCTTTTTCATCTAAGCTGGTAACATGGTCCCCACTGACTTCCAGGCTCACAGTTTTCCAGTTCCACCACCAGAAAGGATGAAGTCTTTTTCTTTTCATTTAAATATGAAAGCACTGGGCAAGCATTCCAGCTGGTCAAAATTAGATTATATGGCTACTCCTGTGTCCAAGGGTGCAACATAAAATGATTAGTTCTCTGGGGAAACCAAAGCGACAGGGAATATGCATATATAATATACATATTATGAAAATATTATATGATTTTTATGGAAATTTTCTCATGCAACTGTGGGGATGGGTAAGTCCAAATTCAATAGGGCAGGCCATAAGGTGGAAACTCAAATGAAGATTTTGATGAATTCCCCATGAGAAGCTGGCTTACTGAAGTAGAGATGGATATTCTCCCTTCTAACTGCTGAAAATATCACTTTTCTTTTTGTTAAAAACATTAAATTGCATTTATTTATTTAATTAGTTATTTTTTTTCATCTCCCTCCCCCCTCACCCCGAGATGGCTCCCTTGGCTGTCTGCTTGTCTTCCTCAAGAAACATTGCCAACGGAACCCGGGACCTCCCATATAGGAGGTGAGCGCCCAACCGCTTGAGCCACTTCCGCTCTCATTGCTATTTGTTGCAGCTTATGGGCACCTGCCTCCCACATGGGAGGTCCCAGGTTCAGTTCCCAATGCCTCCTAAAGAAGACACTTCTCCTTTTAAGAGCTTCAATGCATGGGGTGAGATTGCTCATTATTGAAGGCAGTTTCCTCAGTTGATTGTAGATATAATCAGCCATAAATACAATCAAGTTACTGATGATTTAAATCCATGACATTTCCTCAAAGTATCATTCAGGTCAGCACTTGCTTAACCAAACAACTGAACAGTATAACCTGGTCAAGTTGACACATTAACTTAACCATAACAATAGTGTCTTAGTTTGCCATAGGTGCTATCACAAATACCACATAATGGGTTGGCTTAAACTACAAGTTTTGAGGGTGGAAGAGGTCCAAAGTCAAGATGTCATCATGGCTATGCTTTCTCCCTCTAGATTGTGGTATACTGGTGCTGGTTGTCAGAAGTCCTTGGGTTTCCTTTGCTTTTCCATCACATGGTGATGTTCTCTCCTTTTTAGATTCTGTAACTTCCTGGTACTTTTTTAAAGGCCTCCAATTTTCCAGATTAAGACCCATTCTGCTTTAATCGGCCACCCTTTAATTAAAAATATCTTCAAAAGGTCCTATTTATACTATGTTCACATCCACAGGAAAGGGATTGATATTACCAACATGATTTTATATGGTATATAACCCAGTCTACCACAACTAGTCCTTACTGGAATCCTTTGTTTGGAGTTGAAAGAAAATTATTCCTGCAAAAGAAGGATGTTTGAGTAGAAGTAAGGGGGAATTAAAAACAATAATATAATAGATATCCACTAACATGGCAGAGAAGGTTTTAGAAGCAGAGTCTAACTCCAAAGTCTGTGTTCATATTGACATTTTTTTAATAAAAAAAATTAGCTCCCCACAAATTAATAAATTCCAGAAATTATCAACAGTATTAGAACTGTAACTTTATGGTAAGTTTAAGTAAATGTCTAGAATAAGATGAAATATAAATAGGGAACTACAAGATTAACTTCATATTAATGTGTCTAATAGAAATGCAAAGGGATTCTTAATCTCAGCTCACTATTTAAATAGTGTAGCATGATGATAATCCACTTAAGAAATGATAAAAGCTATTTTTGTCAAATACACTATTGGTTAAATGCTCAATTAATAATAGTTCTTTAAGGATACTTTTATAAACTTCTTTCATGTAAATCTCATAGGAGCATCAGTTTCTACTGTGATGGCTTCTTATAGGGAAAGTAACCAGAATATATACTCACATGTTTCTGTCATAATAGTAAAGATAATTTTATATTTCACTAAATTGTAATAAACCTACTATCTAGAAAGATATCTGGGACTTTTTTCAGGACTTGATTTTACACATATGTATTTGATATAAAATCAATATTTTTAAAATCTTGTATCTGCATTTGAATGATTCATTGTGATATGATATAATTATACTGTGAGATTTCTACAGGGATGTTGCCATCCATTTCTATCTCAGTTACTGACACTAAAACGTCACTTTGCTCTCTGTAGCAGTTTGATATTATTTATGAATTCCAAAAAGAAATATAGATTATGTTTGTAAACTGGTCAGTTCCTCTGCATGATGACCCTTTGATTGTATTAGATTCACCTGAGAAGTCTGATTAGATTATGTTACAATTAGGACTCTGATCCAACCACATCATTAGAGTGTGACTCAGTGTAGAGTCCCACCCTCCTTGGGTATAAAACAGATGCACACACAGAAGTAAACACACAGAGAAGAAGAACACAGAGGAAGACAGACAGCTCATTAGACAAGGCAGATGTCCCGGGAAGAGAGATGAGCCTGGTAGTCTACAGTTGACCTTGTGAAGAGAACTGAGCAGCTGAGCCAAGACAGAAACAAGCCCCAGAGAGAGAGATGAGCTTTATACTAGTCTACAGCTGAGATTGGAAGAAGCTGGGACTATGGAGACATAAGAGGAAGAAGGAATGCTAAAGCCCCACAAACATCACAGCCATCTTGGTCCAACACGTGGCCAATGACTTTGGATGAGAAAATAACTCTTATGGTAACTTGAGTTGCACTCTTTAAGGCCTTGTGACTGTAAGCTTCTACCCCAAATAAATACCCTTTATAGAAGCCACCAGAGTTCTAGTACTTTGTGTTAGCACCCCTTTGGCTGACTAATACACTCTCTGACCCTTCTTTATTTTTCAAAAGATCATTTTATTTCCATTACTCATTTTTTAATGATTATTACTTCTAACATAAAAACATTCAGCTAAAGCATGATTTTTCTTCCTAAATCCAATTAAATTATTAAATGTGCTATAAACAATTAGTTTTCTACATTTACCTGATTAAATTCCAAACATATTCTTATTTTGCTTATTGGACAGTGATAACTCATATTAAATGTTATGTCCTTTTAAAAATTTACCCATGACTAATATATTTTAAAATGTCATTATAGTAACAAAGTTCATATTCTCTAAAGATTTTCTATGCTCTTCATTTTCCATTGAATTTTAAAATATTTACAAGGAGTAGGGAGAGAGAAACTATTGCATTTTCTCTAAAATAGCTTCTAACCTGATGCAATTAACAGTTTCATGCTAACAGAATATATTTTTCAGGAATGTGATATATTATATTTGCTGTTGATTTTCATTCTCTTTCTCAGTGAATTAGCTCTATGTATGAACAATTGAGGTAGTGGACCTAAGAATAATAGACTTTAAGTTCCAGAACAGTAGGTGCTCTGTCACCAAATTATCCTACTTCTTTAGTACCTAATACAGTACTGAAAACACAGAGGGGTTCGTAAATATCATATTAATTGAATTGAATTTTATAAGATGAATAAAACATTATTAAAATAAAAATGGCTGCATATGTTCAATATAATACCAAAAATTAATCATTTTATTCTGTCATAATCCCTGGGTCATGAATGAAACATGGGAAGAAAAAGAATGAAAGAAAAGATTAAGGGGATTCTTCATTGGCAATGCATGATTATGTTTGCATAACCATCATTACTTAACATTCAGCATTCTGTTTGTAGGATACATAGCTCGCCATCTTGGCAGGGAGTTTCAAAGTAAGAAAATATGTCATGCAACATATTTACGAAAATAAACTTAAAAAATACAGCCTTGAACGACAAGGCAAAGTTGGTGGAGAAGGAAGCTGAAGCATTCAATCTTTCCTTTGAAACAAATGTTGAAGTGGAAAAATGATCAGAATCAACTATTTCTGAACTCTAGTATCTAGCCAAACACATGTACTGTTCAGGGAATTCTTGATGAAGAAAAAGCCTGTTAAGTTTTAGGGAATTTCAGCATTTTATATACTGGCTACCTTTACTCATTTCTCCCCATGATAGATAACCATTAGGATGACAGCCCACATTCCTGGTGAGGCTTGCTTGTGCCAAGTTGGTCAATAAATACCTTGTTCTTCAAAAATCAGGGTTGTGAATTTTGAAATGCCTGGTGGTTTACTGTGGGAACAGTGATGGCTGGCCATTGTTTCAGCTCTCCTTGGGCGGCAGTAGTTTCCCAGGTTGTACAAGGACACCACTTGAGAAGCTGCTTCAGTCCAATGGGGTCTTTATTGAATCCAGGCTTTCAAGGAACTCTCTGACCACACATAACAAGGGAAATAGTCCTTGCAAAATTAGTTTGAAAAAGTCCTAAACAGCTGGTTGACCTCACCCCTTAAAAAGCAACACCAGTGACCCCTGGAAAGGGGGTAGATATGAATTTTAGGATTACAAAATTAAAGTATTCCAAATGCTTTGTTCCAAAGAAAAAAATTACAAATAATACAAAGAAACAGGAAAGTATGGCTCTCTCACAAGAATAGAATGTATTGATAGAAAACATCCTTTAGGAAGCCCAGACATTGAACCTATCAGACAGAGACTTTAAGTTCGTTATGTTAGATATGCTCAAAAATTGAAAGAAATCATGGAAAAAGAAATGAAGGAAATCATGAGAATGATGTATGAACACTAGAGGACACCTATATAAATATATAAATTATTTAAAAAGCAAGAAAAGAAATTCTGGGGCTGTTAAATACACTATGTGAAATAGAAAATTCACAGGAAGTGTTTAACAGTAGATTTAAGCAGACAGAAAAAAGAATTGACAAGAATTCGCAAATTTGAAAACACAGCAATTGAAATTAACCAGTCTGGGGATCTGGAAGAAACAAAAAATGAAGAAAAATTAACAGAACCTAAGGAATCAATGGGAGAACATGAAATGTACTAACATATACATTACAGAAGCCCCAGGAAGACAAAGAAAGAAAGGGTAAGAAAAGAATATTTAAAGACCTAATAAAGACTTTCCAAATTTGATGAAAGACATGAATTATGCATCTAATAAATTCAACAATTCCTAGTAGTATAAACCCAAAGAGAGCCACAATAAGACATGTAATGGTCAAACTGTTGAAAATCAAAGAGTATGAGAGAAAGCAAGATAGAAGCAACCCATCACAGACATTGGATTTATAATAAAACTAAGAGCTTATTACCCATTAGAAAACATGAAACTCAGAGGCAAAGGGAAAAAAGATTTATAGAGTTTTTTTAAAATATAATAAACTTTATTTTTAAAGAAGTTTTAGATTGCAGTAAAGCACATAGAAAGTTTGAGATTCCTTTATACCCCACCCCCTTCCCCTTCCACATCTTCTTCTATTAATAACATCTTACAGTTGTATAGTACATTTGTTATAATTGATGAATAAATATGAAACATTGCTACTAACCAAGGTCTATAGTTTACATTGTGATTCACACTTGATTCCAATGAGCTAAAAATGCCCTATTTTCCACCTATTATTCCCTCTCCCTTCCCTCAGAACCTCTGGTAACCACTATCTTTATAATAATGTTATATATTCTTCCATTACTACAATATTAATAAGTTTTCTTTGTCCAAGGTTACATTCTCCCTTATGTTTGCTCACTCCTCAACTTTGAGGATTTTGGAATACTGATGCCCATTCTTCCACAAATTGAAAGGCAGGTTCAATCATATGGGGCAGATGGAAGGAACTGTTCTGCTTGCAGTTGTATATACTCTCTGTTTTTTGAGATGAGCATTATCCATCATCATCATTTGTTGTTTGGCGTGGGCAAGTCCGATGATCAGGAGAGAAGGTATTAGCTGCAACCCTGCTGAGATCAGAGTTCAACTAGCATATGAACAGACCAAATATTTAAGTCTCTGAGACCTATATTTAATGGGTAGAGTGCTAAATATAGGCTCAAATAATAGAGGTAGAAGAATGCTGTGTAGGAAAATTATTAATGAGTCTAACACTCTTATATTGGGGAAATAGTTGTCATATATTTCAATGCAAGACCCAGTGACAGGGTGCTGATTTCAAGGAATGTGTGTCTTGCTTATTGTGTCTGGATGGCTCTAGACTCCTCAGGAGCATCCCTATTTGTGACTTTGTCCATAGTGGCAGTTAGTGAGGTCTGCCTGATACATGTATAAGTGTAAACTCTGGGTTGACCTTCTGACTCATTTTGAAATCTCTTAGCCATAAAAATTCTTTTGTATTTGATATTTCCCCCTTTTGTTCAAGGTATTTTTCCAAATGCATAACTGGTTGATGCTTGATATTAATCCCTTGGGGCCAGGGAGGCTCATCCCTGGGAGTCATGTCCCATACTGGGAAGAGGAAATGTATTTATTTGCTAAGTTTGGCTTAGAGAGAGGCCACATTTGAGTATAAGGATGTTTTCAGGAGATAACTCTTAGGCAATAGTTATTATTAGGCTAAGTGTCACTTTTACAAGAAAAACATTCATAGTTACATGCATTAATATTGAGGGCTCAACATATTGATCTGTTTTCTTTTATTAGGCACTGACTGTGTACCTAGAGAGATTCTTTTCCCTCTATTTGAGAACATGGCAGGACTCCTCAAGATGGAGTTAAATATTTTGTTGTTTATTGTGTGGGTCTAAATCCACTGAGATAGCACCTTATGACCACATGAATACTAAAAAATCATGCTCCAAGTGCACCCTTCTGACACATTACCCCACCACCAACATCCTGCACCAATGAACATTCCCACAATTGTATTTTCTATCATAGACCCCCACCTCCCCAGAGTTCACCTGTTCCTTCCTCTAGCCCTCCCCCAGTCCATGGATTGTCCAAACTAACCCCCCAACCCTGATCACCCTCACATTCCAGCACTGTAGACTCCACTCACATAACTGCTCCCCTTTCACTACCAAACCACCCCTTTCCACATTATTATAGGTTCTGCCCATACTGAGCATCAACTCATCATTCTCTTCTCCTTTTCTGTCTCCTGGTAACCTATCTTACAGAATCTAGCTCTCTGAGTCTGCTCAATATGCCTAGGTCATATCAGTGAGGTCATGCAATATTTGTCCTTTAGTGACTGGCTTATTTCACATAACATAAGGTCTTCAAAATTCATCTGTGTTGTCATGTGTGTCAAAACTTCATTCCTTCTTACAGCTCAGTAATATTCCAGGGTATGTATATACCACATTTTGCTTATCCATTCTTCTGTTGATGGACACTTGGGTTACTTCAAACTTTTGGCAATAGTGAATAAGGCTGCTATGAACAATGATGTGCATATATCTGTTCATGTCCCCGCTTTGAGTTCTTCTGGGTATATACCTAGTAGTAGGATTGCTGGATCATATGGCAATTAATTATTTAGCTTCTTGAGGAACTGCCAAAACATCTTGCACAGTGGCTGCACCATTCTACCTTTCCCCCATCAATAGATGTGTGTTCTCATTCTTCCACAGCCTTTCCAACACTTGTAGTATTCTATTTAATAGCAGTAAGTATAATAGGGGTAAAATGATAACTCAATGTAGTTTTGATTTGCATTTCCCTAATAGTTGATGAGCATCTTTTTAGCCATTTTTACTTCCTCTTTAACATTGCAAAACTTCCTTAATTTTATGATAATCATTAATCTACGCATCCAAAGAAGCTCAATGAACACCAAGTAGGATAAGTATAAAGAAGTCCACACCAAGATATATCATAGTCAAAATGTTGACAAACAAAACATCTTGAAAGCAAAAGGAGAAAAAAGACTTACCACAAACAAAGGATTATAAGGTAATATGATGGATAATTGTGTGACAAGATAGATAAACTGGATGAAATGAAAAAACTTCTTAGAAATACAGAAACTCTTCAAGAATTAAAAAACAAACAAACAAACCTTGAATAGCTCTGTAACAACTAAAGGAGATTTAATTACTAATTTAAAAGCTTCTCATAAAGAGAAGCTCAGGCCCAGATATTATCATTGGTGAAGTCTCCCAAACTTTGAAAGATGAGTTAACACCAATTTTTGGCAAACACTTTCAAAAATTTGAAGAGGGAGGAACATGATCTAGCTAAGAAGCTAGTAAGCTAGTATTATGCTGATAACAAAATCAAAGATATTACTAGAAAAGTAAACTACAGAGAAATACTGCTTATGAACACAGACACAATAATCCTTAACAAAATACTTGCAAACCAAAGTCAGCAATATATACCAAGGATTATACACCATGAGCTAGTGGGATTTATCCCAGGACAGCAAGGTGTGTTTAACACATGAAAATCAATCTATGTAATAAACCAAATTAATATAATCAAGGACAAAAACCACAGGATAATAATAGATGAAGAAAAGCATTTTTTAAAATCCAGGAATCTTTCAAAATTGAAAACACTCAACCTACTAGGAATAGAAAGGAACTTACTCTACCTAATAATGGGTGCCTAAGAAAAGCCTAGATCTAAAATCATGCTAATGTTGTAGCAGTTTGATATTATTTATGAATTCCAAAAAGAAATATAGATTATGTTTGTAAATTGGTCAGTTCCTCTGGCATGATGACCCTTTGATTGTATTAGATTCAACTGAGAAGTCTGATTAAATTATGTTAAGATTAGGACTCTGATCTAACCACATCATTAAAGTGTGACTCAGTGTAGAGTCCCACCCTCCTTCTGGATAAAACAGATGCTCACACAGAAGTAAACACACAGAGAAGAAGAACACAGAGGAAGAGAGATAGTTCATTAAACAACGCAGATGTCCCAGGAAGAGAGATGAGCCTGATAATCTACAGCTGACCTTGTGAAGAGAACAGAGCAGGTGATCCCTGAGAGAAACAAGCCCTGAGGAAAGAGATGAGCCTTATGCCAGTCTACAGCTGAGCTCAGAAGAAGCTGGGCTCATGGCCTTGAGAGCAAGAAGGAAGACTGAACCCTCACAGACATTGCGTGCCATCTTGCTTCAATACGTGGCAACAGACTTTGGGTGAGGAAGTACCTCTTATAGTACCTTGAGTTGGACTCTTTAGGGCCTTGTGACAGGAAATTTCTACCCCCAAAAAAATCCCCTTTATAAAAGCCAAAAGATTTCTGGTACTTTGTATCAGCACCCCTTTGGCTGACTAATACAGATGGCAAAAGCCTGAAAATGTATTCCCATAATATCAGAAAGAAGACAAGGATGTCTGCTTTCTCTATGTCTATTCAACAGTGTACCTGAAGTCTTAGCCAGGGAAAGTAGGGGGAAAAAAGTAAGTAACGATATCCAGATTGGGTAGGAGGAAATGAAATTAGCTCTATTCATAGATGATATGATCTTATAAATAGAAAATCCTCATGATTCTACCAAAATTATTAAACTAATAAATTAATTGAACAAGATGGCAAGACATAAAGGCAATATACAAAATTCAATTACATTTCTATGCACTAGCAAAGAATAATTCAAAAATGTATTTAAGAAAATATCAATTTAAAATAGCATCAAGAACAAAAATCAATGGGGAAAATGGTCTTTTCATCTAATTGTATTGAGACAACTGGAATGGAAAAGAATGTTGCTGAATCCATACCTCACTCCATTCACATAAACTAACTCAAAATGGAGCATACCTGAATGAAGGTACTAAAACTATAAAACTCTTAGGAGATAATATAGTAATAAATTTTTATCACCTTGAATTAGGCAATAATTTCTTAGATTTGGCAACATAATCATGAGACCAAAGAAAAATATATAAATCGACATTCATCAAAATTATAAAGTTTTTTGCTGCAAATGATACAATGAAGAAAGTGAAAAGAAAACCCACAGAATGGAAGAAAATATTTGCACATCATATGTCTGATAAAGGACTAGTATCCAGAACATATTAAGTATTCTTACAATTGAATAATAGAAAGGAAAATTATCAATTACAAAATGGGAAATTGATTTGAATGAAAATTTTACAAAGACGATATACAAATGACCAATAAGCACATTAAAATTGCTCAACATCATTATTCATTATGTGAAACAAAATCACAATGTTATACTACTTTACACCCACTAGGATAGCAATTATACAAAGACTGACAATAACCAGTATTGTTGAGGATGTAGAGAATTAGGATCTTTCAAATACTGCTGGTGGCATTACAAAATATTGCAACCACTTTGGAAAACAGTTTGGCAGTTCTTCAAAATGCTAAACAGAGTTTTCATATTACCCAACAATTCTACTTCCTATGTATACAGCAAAAAGAACTGAAATTAAAGATCCACAAAATAACTGTAAATGGATTTGATAACATCATTATTTAAAATAGTCAATAAGTAGGAAAATACACCAAGTTTCCATAAACTGAGAAATGGATATAGAATGCAGCATATTCATATGATGGAATATGTTTGTCAATAAAAAAGGAATGAAGTTCTGTTACATGCTAAGACATGAATGAACCTTGAAGTGACTATGCAAAGTGAAAGAAGCCAGTTACAAAAGACCACATATTATGTGATCTCATTTTATATTAAATGTTCAGATTAGAAAAATATATACACAAAGAAAGAGTTAAGTGGTTTCCAAAGGCTTGGGAAGGCAGGGGAAATTAGGAGGAATGGGGAGTGACTTCTAATGGGAGTAAAGTTTCTTTTTGGGGTGGTGAAAATGTTCTAAATTTGATTGTGGTAATATTTGAATATTTGCTTTGTAAAGATTCGAGAATATGTAATGATCCACTTTAAATGAATGAATTTTAGTTATGTGAATTATATCTCAATAAATATGTTTAGAAATTTATTAAAACCATGTAAAATGTGTGCCCTAATTTAAAAAGAATTCAATGAGATCTATCTAAATATTTAATATATTTCATTGATATGTACAAATACACATTTATGTCCATATGTATATGTGTGTATGTATACATGTATATATATAGACATGCCTTATATATACATGTAATTTTTTTATGATTTAGTAGTGGCAGTAGTGGAAGTTGAATACTGATGGGATATATGAAAATGCTATGTTGTTTTTTTTTAGGTGATAATGATATTGTGGTTATTTCAATAAAACTACCCTTGACTTTTAGAGACATATACTCAAATTAACAAATACTGTGCTGTGTTTTGCTTCAAAAGTACCTGGGTACTGTTGTGCAGGGAATGACTGATGTTCTATATGAAATAAGATTGTTTGAAAGTTTATAACTTTTGAAGCTGGCTGATGGAGAGAAGAAAGTCCATGTCATTCCTTTTTTTAATATATACTTTATTTACTTTAAATATGTATGTGTATGTGCATATTCTTATTTATATAAGAATTAATTAAAATTTAATCTACCTATAGAACACAAAATCATCTTCCAGATAGAATAATTAAACATATACTCCATGCTATTTTAACTATAATAAAACCCAAAGTCTGCCTTGTCAGTGATTGTGGGCAATTTACGTTTTCCTCACTCATGGATTTCATCACTGCTTCAGAATTATAGAAAAAAAATCCTTTTGCCCAATACTATAAAAATATAAATGCATATTGCCTTGCAGTCAATAATGTCTTTATCTTTTCCAATACTCATGAAAGATGGTGCAGGTTATCAGTTTCTGCTAGCAATACAGAGATAGAATTAGTAACAGTGTCACAAATTCAGTTTAAAATTATTTTCCAAGCAATATGATAACCTCATTTTAAATGACAATTTTTTCATATTTGTTAAGTAATCCTAAACTAAGATTAAAATTGTGCCATTGAAACTTAGTGGTTGCCATAGGTTCCGAGGCAGGGAGAGGGGAGAATAGGTGGAGAACACAGGGCATTTTTAGGGTAGTGGAGTTGTTCTGCATGATTTTGCAATGACAGATAAAGGCCATTATACATTTTTGTCAAAACCTATAAAAGTGTACAGTTCAAAATTTAAACCATAATGTAAACTGCTGACCATGGTTAGTAACAATGCTTCAGTAACTATGTAATTATATTAGTCAGCCAAAGGGGTGCTAATGTGAAATACCAAAAATGGCTTGGTCTTTACAAAGGGTATTTATTTGGGGTAAAAGTCCACAGATACCAGGCCATAAAGCGTTAGTTTCTTCTCACCAAAGTCCATTGCCACGTGTTGGAGCAAGACAGCTGCTGACGTTTGCCAGGATTCAGGCTTCTTGGGTTCCTCTCTTCCCGGGGCTGCGTTTCTCTCCAGGCTTAGCTCCTCTGGTTCCTCCACAAGGTCAGCTGTAGACTATCAGGCGAACGGCTCACTTCTCTTCTTTTGGGGCCTTTTCTCCAACATCAAAACTGCTTCTCAAAAACTGCTTCAACTCTGTTCTTTGCCTTACCTTTTATATTTGATTCCCCACCCACCAAGGGGTGGGGTTCAATGCCCTACTGATGTGGCCCAGTCAGCACCCTAATCATAACTTAATCATGCCCAGATTAACAGATCAGTTTACAAGCATGATCCAATTATATTTTTGGAATTCATAATTACATCAAACTGCCCAACTGCAACAGTAATACAGAGATATATGCTTCTAGTACATTTTCTTTTATTAAGCAGATTTTAAGATGATTCTCATATGTACAATGCAAGAATCACCATTACAAAAAAAAAACCCAGACAAGGCATTTTGTATAATGATTAAGAAAGCAGGCTGAATGAAACAGTGAGACAGACTTGAATTTGTTTCCTTACACTGTCCTTCAGTATTTGTGGGACTATGGGAAAATTGTTTAACACCTCTGGATGTCATTCATATATTCATTCATTCAAAAATGATCGTGAGTAAATATTGGACAAACAGTGTTAGTTGCTGGCAATAAAATAGTTTAAAAGTCAAGTAAGGTTTTTACCTTATTGGAATTTACATTCTATTTGTGGAAATATACCACATCCAACTAAACATTAATCAGATAACTAATAGTTGACACTGGTGAGTGTTTCAAAGAGAATAACTAACGTTGTGACTATACAATAAGGATGTTAAAGTAAATACTCCTAAGATAGTTGATGTTTTAAGTTTAGAACTTAAGATTGAAAATTACTCATAAGGATAGAGATTTGTTGTTATTATATTTAGTAAAAAAGATTTAGTATAGTTCTCAGCATATAATAAACATACAAAATAAGGGATATATACTATATTTTTGCTCATTTTACAATTATTAAATTTCTAATTGAAATTCCCACTGGACAATATGTATTAAAGTTTTCTTGGTATCTCAATCTTCTTGATTGACAGCTTTGTAGTTTAGAGTTCTTATAATTGTCTAATTAAAGTACACATGAAAATCATCAACCACTTAGTATTTTGCTAGAACTTCTTTGAAATATATTTATTTACTGTTAAATGAAATTACTACTTTTGGTATGCTTTGGAGGAAAATTTTCAAATTTCATAATAAATTTGTAAAAGGTATAGTGTCTTAAGTGCCCACCACTCAAGAAATTATAATCCTTCCTTGGAATTATTTTATCTCTTTATTCATTATCTATAGGAAGTGTTTCTGTGTGTATTTTAAAATTCATCTTTAAGATTTTTATCCTAAATGGGCACATAAAGTCCTCTGGATCACAGCAAAGTTCTTATTAAACCCCTCACAGTAAATAATGAGTGTTGGTCCCCCTCTTTGCAATAGACTTAGTCACAGAGAGAGACTCAGCGAGAATAGATCAATTGCCCCACAGGAGTAGCTGGACTCTACATAGGTGAAGAATAAACAAACAATTTTTCTCTGTTTCTAGAGGAAGCCCTTGAAAGGGGCTTCTCCTTACAGTCTCTTGCTATGTCACTAACAGTATAGTCAAACACCTTTTGTCTGTTAAGACATAGAAATGTCTGCTTGAAATGATATGGGAAGATAATCTTCCAAATTTCCCCAGTGCATTCAGAGCTAACCTAGGTGCCTATCAGGGATATAACTATTTTTGAGGTTTGGAGGAAATAGACAAGTTTTAAACAAATGACTACAAATCTAACCTTTATGGTATGTGAAAATTAACATACAACTCAACTGTATTACCATCTTAACAACTATCCCGTGAAATCATATGGGATGAAATAAAAGTCTGCCTGAGCTCATAAAATGGAATGACATTTCTAAGCCTCAGCTTTGCAATTATAGAATTTAAAATGTAAATTTATGAAGAAAGCATTATTAGATTCGATGTTTAACTATTGCACTTAATGGGTCATAGGCTCTGAAATTTGCCTTTAGAACAATATAAAGGCTTTTATGGAACCAAGGGTAGGCAGTAGTGTACTATATTTAATTTTAGTTCAAATTCTATAATTAATCTAATTAAAATCATATTTTCAATTTGGCAAATATCCCCAAATGTGTAGGAACAATGAAATCTGCTCTCAAATCTGCATCTGGCTCCTAGTCTGGAACACATGGTTTCACCTTTCCCTTCACCCACACCCTAATTGTACTTTGATCTGGGGGCAGATGGAGTTCCTTTTGTACCACTCTGTAATTCAGTATGCTCCTGAGAGTTGAACACTGAAAACAAAAGATAAAAAGTTCTGAAAAAAACACATTGATAAAAGTGAATCTTTAACAAGTCAGTTTGTACAGTTAATAAAGTTTATCAGCCACCTTCTCCTGAATGTTTATATTTTAAGAAAAGCATTTTAGATAATATCTGTTCTTAGAATATAAATATTTAGGTATGAATATCATCAGTACTTATTATTCAAAATATATGAAGCAAGAGAAAAATACATGTATATATATGCACATATGTATGTTTTATGGAATAGTTCTAACATAAAAACATTGTTTTGATATATTATATAGTAAAGTTAATGGCTTTAAAATTTTACTCTATTAAATAAAAACAAAATAGTAATTTTAATAATTTTGAAAGTGTGTCCATACTTGAAGCAGCAAAAAAAAAAAAGTTGACTAGAAATCCTAATTCAGAAAACAAAACAAAATGAAAAATCCAGATACAGGGTCAAAAAGAATAAAAAATAGCAAAATAATTACTGGTTAGATGAAGGACTCCATAATGAGATTCATGGTCATATATTTCTTCCTGTGAGACTAAATCCAAATCCATGACTTCAATCACCATTTAGAATTTGATATTAAGTCATACCTTGTTTTAATTTTTAAAAGTAAAATTTAATCAAAATAATGCATGTGCAAATTTTAAATTGTCAAATAGTCAATTTATATGTGTCAAAACAAACAAAAGAGTTTAACTAAATTTAAAGATACATTTTAATATTACAAGAAAAAATACAAAGGCAATTAGGCTCATCTCTAATTAAGGTTATGTAGGATTTTATGAAAAACATGAAAAAACTGAAAGCTATTGAAGATATCTGTCATAAATGGAGAGAGTCCATTTATGGACTGTCTAAAATCAGTTTTCTTCAAATTAATATGTAAATTCACTTGAAAGAAACCATATTTTGGTTTAAGTTGTTACGCAGCATCTGAAAATTATTTAAGAACACAAAGAGTCAAGACTAAGCCAATAATTTTGACAAAGGCTAAAAATGTGGAAACATTTCTTCCTAACATATATTAATTTATATTTTAATATTATGGTACTATAAAAGTTTGTGATATTTGTTGATATAGAAATAATAAAAATAAAGAGAACAAAATAATGGAATAAAAAGAACAGCAAATGATACCCAAATTTAGGGCAACCTGCCATATGAGAAGGGTGACAATGTAGAAGGATATGAAAAGGATGGAATAATGATGGTGCCTAGGACATTTGATATTCTTTATACATTATATGTAACCAGATCCTTACTTTTCACCATATATAGAAACCTATATCAGGTGATAAAAAGTCTAAATATGAAAAATAAAATGTAGAAACATTTAAATACATACCAATTGCATCTTATTTAAGACCAGAATAAGCAAGGATTTTGTAAATAACATGCAAAAAGGTGCAAAACAAAAACCATAAAGGAAACTATTGACATATTTTACTACATTAATTTTTTAAAATTCTGTACATTAAAAGATATAAAATAATTTAACAGAAAAGAGTCACAAATTAATCGACTGAGAGAATATCTTTGCAACACATAAAAATGACTAAGTGCATACAAAGGACTTCTATAAAACAATAAAGAAATGCAAAGCAAATAAGGAAAATGAAGACAAAATATCTTAACAGAGGAAAGAGGCAAAATGCCTTTAGAGGTAATTTTCAGAAAAGAAAAATTTTAAGATCAAGAAAATGAACCAGCAAACACTATCTACATAATTTTCCAAGACTCAAGGAATTTCACCAGCCCCAAAAGGCCACCTGGGTGGCATTTGAGTGATCACCCACATTAATGGTCTCAAAGAGCTGAATAAGTTGTCTTTGTTTTTGCTATGATGCTAGTTACCTTATGATAGCAGTTATTGATTTGTCAGAGACAAAGCCAACCTTAGCTCATTTAATTTGAGTGGTCAATTTCTTTATTTTTAAATAACTTTGTTAATGGCTCCATGATATTGTTAATGGTGTAACAGACAAGGCTCTTGGCATGTTATTATAGTTGAAAAATGAAAGGAACCCTCCTTGTCCCCAATACATAGATCCATAATTGAGTAAGAAGATTGGACAAATTAGGGATTTTAGATTGAGTCAGGAAAAGGGTGAAACATACTTCTTTATATGGGAATACCTCATGTTATTGCAGTTCATTTTATTATTTTCCACAGATACTGTATTTTTTAAAAATTCATGGCTTGTGGCAACCCTTAGATGAGTAAGTCAATTGGTGCCATTTTTCAGACAGCATGGGCTCACTTAGTGTCTCTGTGTCAATTTTGGCAATTCTCACAATATTTCAAACTTTTTCATTTTTATTATATCTGTTATTGTAATCTGCAATCTGTGATCTCTGATGTTCCTCTTGTTATTGTTTTAGGACTTCATGAACCACACCCACATAAGATGGCAAAATTAATCAATAAATGTGTGTATTCTGACTGCTCCACTGAATGGCCATCCCTCATCTCTCTCCCTCTCTTTGGGCCTCCTTAATCCTTGAGAAACATCAATATTGAAATCAGGCCAATAAATAAATCTACAGAGGCCTCTAAGTGTTAAAGTGAAAGGAAGAGTTGAAAATATCTGCCTTTAAATCACATACTAGAAATGATTAAGCATAGTGAGGAAAGTATGTTGAAAACCAATGTAGGCTGAAAGCTAGGCTTTCTCTGACAAACATTTAGCTAAGTTGTGAATGAAAAGGAGATTTTTTTGAAGGAAATAAATAGTCCTATTCCATAAACACAAGGATGGTAAGAATTCAAAATAGCCTTACTGCTGATATGGAGAAAGTTTCAGTGGTCTGAATAGAAAATCAAACCAGTTACAACATTCCCTTAAGCTAAAGCCTAATCCAGAGAAAGGATTCTAATTCTCTTCAATCCTAGGAAAGCTGAGAGAGGGGAGGAAGATTCAGAAGAAAAGTTTGAAACTAGCAAAGCTTTGGTTAGTGATGTTTAAGAAAAGAAGCTGTCTCTATAATATAAAAGTGCAAGGTGAAGCAGAAAGTGCTGATGTAGAAGTTGCTGCAAGTTATCCAGAAGATCCTGCTAAGATCATTGATGAAGGTGCCTACATTAAACAACAGATTTTCAGTGTAGATGGAACAGCCTTCTCTTGGAAGAAGTTGGTACCTAGGACTTTCATAGCTAGAGAAGACTAGTCAATGCCTGGATTCAGTCTCAAAGGACAGGCTGACTTTCTCATTAGGGGCTAATGTAGATAGTGACTTTTAAGTTGAAGCCAAGGCTCATTTACCATCCCAGAAATCATAAGGCCCTGAAGTATTATGCTAAATCTACTATGCTTGTGCTCTAGAAATGGGACAACAAAGCCTGGATGACAGCAAATCTGTGTACATCATGGTTTACTGAGTATTTTAAGCCCACTCTTGAGACCTATTGCTCAGAAAAAAAAATATTCCTTTCAAAATATTATTGCTCATTGACAATGTACCTGGTTATTGAAGAGCTCTGGTGGAAGTGAGATGTACCACATGATTAATGTTCTTTTCATACTGGGTAACACAACATCCATTCTGCAGCCCATTATTCAAAGAGTTATTTCTACTTTCAAGTCTTACTTTTTAAGAAATACATTTTGCAATTCTCTATCTGCCATAAGTAATGATTCCTCTGATGGATCTGGGCAAAGCAAACTGAAAATCTTTTGGAAAGTTGCATCATTCTAGATGCCATTAAGAACATTCATCATCCATGGAAGGAGGTCAAAGTATTAATATTAACAGGAGTTTGGAAGAAGTCGATCCAACTTTTATGGATGACTTTGAGGGGTTCAAGTCTTCAGTGGAGGATGTACCTGCAAATGTGGTGGAAATAGCCAAAGAACTAGAATTAGAAGCAGAACCTGAAGATATATCTTAATTGCTGCAATCTCATGATAAAATTTAATGGATAAGGTGTTGCTTCTTATGGATGAGCAAAGTGGTTTCTTAAGTTGAAATCTACTCCTGATGAAAATGCTGTGATTATTGTTGAAATGATAATATAAGATTTAGAATGTTGATAAAGCATTAGCAGGGTTTGAGAGGATTGACTTAATTTTGGAAAAAGGTCTATAGTGAGTAAAGTACTATCAAACATCATTGCATGCAACAGATGAAACTTTCATGAAAGGAAGAGTCATTTGATGTATTAAATCTCCTTGTATTATTTTAAGAAATTGCCACAGCCATCTCAATCTTCAGCAACCACCAACCTGATCAGTTAGGCACCATCAACATGGCAAGACCCTCCACTCACTGAAGTCTCAGATTTTAGCAATAAATTATTATTTTTATTTATTTATTTATTTATTCTCCCCCCACCCCCACCAGTATTTTGCACTTGCTGTCTTCTCTCTGTGTGTTCTTCTGTGTCTGCTTGTCTTCTCTTTAGGCAGCACCTGGAGTGGAGAGAGGCTGCTCAATCTCTTGCACCACCTTAGCTCCCTGATTTGCTCCGTCTCTCATTGTCTCTCTTCTATGTCTCTTTTTGTTGCATCATCTTGCTGCACCAGCTCTCTGCACAAGCCAGAACTCCATGCAGGCCAACACTCCGTGTGGGCCAGCACTCCACGTGGGCCAGCTCACCGCATGGGCTGGCTTGCTTTTCACCAGGGGGCCCTGGGAATCGAACACTGGACCTCCTATATGGTAGCAGGAGCCCAATTACTTGAGCCACATCTGCTTCCCAAATTATTTTTAATTAAGGTCTGTACATTGTTTTCTAGACATGATGCTATTTCACACATAATAGACCACAGTGTAACGTTAACATAACTTTTATATGCACTGGGAAGCCTAAAAATTCATGTAACTTGCTTTATTGCATTTTTTACTTTATTGCCGTAGTCTGGAACTGAATCAACAATATCTCCAAGGTACACCTATATTAGGATGTACAATGTGGCCTCAGTTTAATTTTTTGAACTTTTCCCCCACTGTCTGTAATTGATTAATTTCATATGCTGTGAAGAAGATTTAATGATAGATATTTTTTCTTATCCTAAACCAATATTATGAGAAAAGGATCAGTTTTAAACTATTCCAAAGCCTCTGTTGCCTATTAAATGGCTCAACCCATAGAAGGTCCCAATTCACAATTTAAGTTTGATTCTTAACATAATCTGATATTCAATTCCAGTCTGAATTATTTATCCTTATTCTTTTTCCCTAACACAAACTGCTGCCTCTCGTTCACAAAAGTGACCTCCTTGTCTTGTAATTAATATCTGGACTGTTGAGGCACTTGATAAGGGAAACAGCTTTCCAGTACTCAGCACCTACTTTCATGACTAGCAAAGAAATAAATAGGAGTAAGAAAGGACATTATTGTGTTTATTTTAGTTAAGACTCTTTCTCTGTGTGTGTATATGTATATAACTTTCCTGAGCTCATTATACAAACATGGAGAAACTGATAATTTATTTATAGCCAAAGTTAGGAAAGCAGCTTTGAGTCATAACCAAGATTTGTCTCAAGATTCAAGGCTTAAGACTGTCTGCCTCTCTTTAGATCTCTTTAGATCTCATTCTTTCTTCTCTGCCAATCTCTTTCATTCTTATCTCTTCAGATTCTAACACTTTATATATGTATTTCTGGCAAACTTGACTAGTGAAAAAATGATACTTGCAATTTATTAATATACATGTTACTTTGTGAAGCATCTGGATCTCCCAGGGGGCTTATTATTGGCTCAGCTTGGATAAAAAGCAAGGTAATGTTTTATGAACTTAGCTATGCTTACTGTACCTGTGAGGGTATAAGGGGGAGAGAATATTTCTAAAATTTAAGGGCACATCATAGTAAAAGAAAACACTATGCAAATATGTGTCTCTTGGTAGACACTTCTCCATTTCATTCCTGCAAGTCTTGTATCGGCTGTTGTTCTAGTATTACCGTTTCAGGAACATTTGTTACAGCAAGTAGACTTAGAAGATAGAGATAGTGGTTTCTTCCAAGGAAGAGGGAAAAGGAAGCATATATTTTACTCATAAAATTATTCGTAATGATCAAAATAAAATGATAATGGACATAGAAAAGCAATAATCATGACAGTGCATCCATGCAAGTTGAGCCAAATCACCCTTAAGAAATAATACTGGTATACAGAAATATTTTTCTTGATAAAATACTTAATTTTTATGCATGGCCATATGCTACAAAATTGAAGTGCACTTTATGGTGATGACAAAAAATATACAGACACCATTTTTTTAAACAAAGATACATGAACGTATATTCATGTAAGTCCAAAACTTTAGTGTTTTTTGATTATATTGCCAGAAATGTTTTACTATTGCCTCCGTTAGAACTACTTTAAGAAACTGAAGAATATTTTTTAGTAAGTTTAATTATGGTAAATCTTCATCTTTTCAAGATAGATTTTATATTTAGAAGCTGTCAGTGCATGCTGAAAGTAAAATCTAGGGCCGCAGGAGAGCAATGAATCTGAGTAATAGATTAAAAGAAAGATATGACTAAGAAAATGCAATGGTGATTTAATTTTTTCTCTTTTGGCTGACAAAATTATTTTTAATATCCATGTGTCTTTAGAACAATATTGAACATATACTTAGAAAAGAGTGGAAAACTTTATTTAGAAAGAGATTTGATACATTAATTTGTCAAGTTTGTAACACCTTGTTTTTTCAAGCAATGATATGAGTTCAAATAGAACCGGCTAAGTGATTCTGGGAAATTGCTTAATATTTCTGAGCTTATTTTTTATGTTAAATGGGGATAATTCTAACTAATTTGAACAGATGTTTTACATACTAAAATAAAACACTTAATTTATGTAAAGCACCTATCACAGAAAATAGACAACATAAATATATATGGATGTATTAATGATGGTATAGAGATATGCTAGTTTGCAATTCTTGGCCTCTCAAGCACTCTAGTATATGAAAGGATTGAAATTGTTGTAGGCAGGGAGTTGTGGATAAGATACTGGGTAACCTTATAGCTGTTGGTAGGCTTTCAGTCTCACTACCCCATAAGCTAGGGCTTGGAAGTGTATTTCTCCTACTTCAATCAAATAAGAGGGAACTCAATGGAATCACTTGCAGAATTTGATACCTGTTACCTGGAAATTGAAGGATGCAATGCCTGGTACACGATTCAAGTAAATATTATCACAGAGGAAAGTGAATTAGCTCTGTGGGATACCCTGAATCCCCAGAGTGTGTCAGGAAAAAAAGATGTTTCTTGTGGAAAAGTTGAACCATATATAAGAGACATCTCCAGTTGGTGTTTAAATTGTGCCTAAGGGAGTGTTTTAGTTTGCTACAGGATGCTGAGAGCAATGTACCAGAAATGTCTTGTCTTTTAAAATGGAAATTTATTAGGTTAAAAGCTTATAGTTCTGAGGCTATGAAAGTGTCCAAATCAAGGCATCATCAAGAGATGCTGTATTGCCAAGTTGCAGCTATGGGCGATCAGGTACATGGTGGTGTCAACTAAAGATGCTTTCTCTCAGAGCTCACCTGTGGGTGATTAAGCACATGGAAAGGCACAATGCTGGCCTGCTCATCTCTTTCCTCTCTTCCAGGCCTGTGGCTTTTCTCTCTCCCAGGCCTGTAAACTTTTGGAGGCCTCTCTCCATCTTTGCCACTTTTTCCCTGCATTTGCTGCTTTTAGTCCTTATTTATAAAGGACTCCAGTAAGAGGATTAAGACCCATCCTGGGTCACACAATCTAATCAAAGGCCTTTAATGGAAGTAATGTAAAAAATACTTCCCACCTACAATCAGTTTAAACACACAGGAATGGATTAGCTCTAAGAACATGATCTTTTCTGGGATCCACAAAAAGCTTCAAACTCTCCCAGGGAGTTACTTGGAGAGGTGAATTGCCATTAACTACTAAGAGCTGAAGTATAGCACTGGATACTTAGGGGTTTAAAAAGCTACAAACTAGATGACCATTTGCCAGAATCAAGCAAACAAAAATTCTGCAAGTGAGATGCCTCTAAATCTGAGGCTTTTTCAAAGACCCAAGAAAGTGCCCATGAACAAATCAACCTTAAATGTCTGCCAGTTGCAACTTATGAAATGCTATCAACTTATGAAAATAATGAACAGGCAACATTTTATTGATTTTATTAACATTTTATTGATTTTATTAACATCATTTTATTGATCCATCATCCTTCAGATTCAACACTAGAAAAACTAATAGCAGCCTGCTAGTGAATAGGATGGCAAGCAGAAGACAGAAACCAGAGAAAAAGACATCGCTTCTTCTATTTCCCTGGGTCAACTTTGATGCAGAAAGATTACACTTAAAAATATCTATATTAAAGTATAACTCATACACTGAAAGAAGAAAAAATCATAATGTACAACTCAATGATTTTTCACAAAGTGACTACATTTCTATAACCATTATACAAATCAAGAAACATGAAGTTTAGCACCCCAGAATCCTTTCTCATGATACATGCCAATCATTACACATTTAACCATAACTTTTTGTCTAAATCTATATTTTTTTTGATTGGTTTTGAACTTTAGATAAAGTGAGTGATTCTTAAGTAGTTTTGTAATTTTTAATAATATATTTGTAATATATATTCATGCAGTTGTGAGTCAATGAACATTTTCATTGTTTCACAGTATTCTATTGTTTGCATATATAAAATGTATTTACCAGTTTTTCTCTTGATGGGAATTTTTGGATTCTTAACAGGTCAGGACTATTATAAATAATGCTGCTATAAACCATTTTGTACATTTTGATGTCCATATGCGTGTATTTCTCTTGATAATATACCAAGGGGTAGAATTCTAGGTATAAATTTACCATAAAATCGTAAAGAGTTTTCCAAAATATTTGTAAAAATGACTCTTTCACTGTTATGGGTTGAATCATGTTTCCAAAATAGATTTGATGAAGTCCTAATTCCCTTGGACCTCAGAATTTGAACTTAACTGAAGACTGGGTCATTACAGATGGAATTAGCCAAGTTAAAATGTGATCATGGTGAATTAAGGTGGACCCTTAAACCGAAAAGGCTGGTGTCCTTATAAGAAGACAGAAGAAACAGAAAGACAGAGAGAGAAGGCCATGTGATTACAGAGGAAGTTGCAACTGCAAGCCAAGGGATATTAACAATTGCCAGCAAACACCAGAAGCTAGAAGAGGCAAGGAAGGATCCTCCCTTAGATCCTACAGAAGGAGCATTATTGATTTAAGACTTCCAGCCCCTGGCATTGTGAGACAACATATTTTTGATAGTATCTTGTTACACCAGCCACAGAAAATTAATAAACTCACCATTAGTATATGAGAGCATCAGATGACTATATTCTTACGAACACTTTATATTTTACTCATTTTTAGTTTTAGTCATTCTGTTTGTGTATCAAGATATATCAATGGTTTAAATTTACATTTACCCAACATCTCATGAGGCTAGGTACCTGTTTACACATTTATTAGCCTTTGGATATCCTCTTTTGTGGAGTACCAGTTCAAGATTTCACACAGTTTTCTATCAATTTCTCTGAACTTTTATTATATATAGGACTTTTAAAAGGGTATTTTGAGTATAATTTCTAACCCTTTGATGGTTATAAAAATTGTATGTGTCTTTTCCTACTCTTTGAATACCCTTTCCCCACTCTGTTAGTGTCTATGGGGGAAGAAAATTCTTAAAATAAATGTGTTCCTATTTATTAACCTTTTCTTTTGTGATAGAAATTTTTTGTCACATTTAATAAATAATTATCTACTCCATTGTTTCAAAGATATTTCATCTTATGTCTTTGTGAAATCTTATCATTTTACCTTTCACATTTAATTCTGCTTAAAACCACTAAATAGAGGTTTTTATATGTTGTGAAACGGGTCAATGTGTTATTTTGTTGTTGTTGTTGTTGTTTTTAGGAGTTTTAAAAGGGGAGTTTTTTTTTAATGAACTATTTTTTACAAGATTTTTTGTCATATATTACATCAGAGTTTTCTATAGTTAATGACATTGAACTTAAAAATAAGTTAAATAGTACTAAAATCAGGATATGTTCATAATTTGAACCATGTATCAACAAGAAGAAGAGAATATGAAATAATCTCCCAATAAAAATATTCCTGGGGGAAAAAAATCAAATTCACAAAGTATCCAGTAATTCATACATTTGGGACTGAATTATTCTTTTTTCTAAAATTTATTTACTTATTTTCAAAGATACTTAGATTATAAATTTTACACAAAAGATATAGGTATTCCCATACGCCACACTTCCCACTCCTCCCACAACGTCCCACATAAACACCCTTCATTAGTGTGGCACATTAATTGCAATTGAAAAATACATCTTGGGGCTTTGCCATTAAGCATGGACTATAGTTCACATTGTAGACCACACTCTCTCCCACACAGTTCTGCATGTTTTATGATTATCTAAAATGGCCTATATCTGTCGTTGCACTGTCATTCAGGACAATTCCCAAGTCCTGAAAAAGCCCCTGTATTACAACTGCTTTTCCCTCTCCTTGCCCCAGAGCCTCCAGTAGCCACTGGCTCCACTTCAATGTTGTAATTTCTTCCATTGCTTGAATCACAATAAGTCTATAGTAGAATACCAGTAAGTCTACTCTACTGCATAGCTCTTTCCCCCATCCTGAGGAGTCTAGGATGGTGATGTCCACTCCCCCTCCAATTGAGAGGGGCTTATATTCCATGGGGAAGATAGATGGGATTATCCTGCCTGCAGCTGCAGACTCTCTATATTCCCTGGGATGGCTGTTGTCCATCATCATCTCGCCGCCCATTGTCCTAGGTGAGTCCAATGAGCTATAGAGTAAGAGTTGCTGCTCCACCGAGGTTCTGGGTCAAGCTGGCACATGGACAGCCCAAAGGCTCAAGTCTCTGAAAGTACACCTACAAACTCCAGCACCAAATACAGGTTTGAATAGAAGGGAGAGATGAGCCATGTGCAGGAAAGACATAGTTGAGTCCAACTCTGTAACTCTCAGGAACACAAACACCAAAGTAGGGCCCACTGGCAAGGCATCAAATTCCGGAGGTATCTGCCCTGACATAGGACCTGGATGTCTCCAGAGCCCTCAGGAGCTCCACTATTTGGGGTGATATCCACTTTGGAATTCTATGAGATCCTACTGAGATGTGTGTAAGCGTCACCTATGGGATGACCTCTCAACTCATTTTGAAGTCTCTTAGCCATATAAACTCATTTGTCTTTACCTTTTCCCCCTTTTATTCAAGGTCTTTTTCCAGTCACATTGCCAGTTGGCACTTGGTAACAATCCCTCGGTGCCAGGGAGGCTCATCCTTGGGAGTCATGTCCCATGCTGGGAGGAAGGTAATGCATTTACATGCACAGTTTGGCTTAGAGAGAGGGCACATTTGAGCAACAAGGAGGCTCTCAGGAGGCAACCCTTAGACACCACATAACAATAGGCTAAGTTTCAATTTCAAGAGCAAAGACACATAAGGCTAGTCATCAATATCAAGGGCCCATCAGTGGATCTTCCTCCTTCACTAGTCACTGTCCCTGCACTTGCGGGACTGTTGCTGCTCCCTTTGAGATTGTGGCAGAGCTCTCCAGGATGGAAATTCATTATTCTCTCATTTATTGAGTGATTTTCCACCCACTGTGACAATGCCCCATGAACATTTGAACATTTTTATATACCTTATAATTATGCTCAGTTGAACTTCTTCCCATGCATCCCCCATCCTTGACACCCCACACCAACAATCCTCCCCTGCCCCAGTTGTAACCCTTCTCTGATCCAAAGCTTCTTCAAAGATGAAGCCATTACAATAGCTGATTACAATTAATAGGAAAATGAAATAATAATAAGTTTAAATGTAAGAGATAAAATACACAAAATTTTTTAAAAAACCAAAAATAAAATAAAATGTAAAGATTGGGATATTAAAAAAAATGAAAAATATAAAAAAAAGTTTTTGACCTTTTTCCTTTCATCACTGCAATATCTCGTGTCCAGTCTGTACCGTGGCACCTTCCCCCACTCATTCTCCAGTGTCTCACCATTTCTCATTTTGTTTTCAGAGAAGTTTTAGGTCACAGCAAAGTCACTCACAGAATAAAGGAGACTCTCATATACCCAACATCCTTCCCCTTGCCTCCCCCCACCCTGATATTAATACATTTTTATATGTGGATGATAGCACTATTATAACTGATATGCTAATAGTGAAACATTGCTACTAAACATTGTCAATGGTTTACATTTTAGACTGTACACTTTTATAAATTACAATGATATTTAGCATGTCCTGTGTCCATCACTGTATGGTAATGAAGAACATTTCTACTGACCACTAAACACCCCCTGTTTGATCTATTCTATTCATCCCACCCCATGCCCTCAGGGCCCATGATGACCCCCTGGCTTGATTCATTGGATGACAAGATTCACAGTTACATGCAAAAAGAGTTCTTGACACACTGGTTTGTCCTCCCCATTAGGAACAGGATTTTCTCATGAGAGACTCCTGCCTGTCTATTTCTGGACAAATCAGTCCTCCCAAAGATGGGAGTCCAACTCCTTCCCACTCATTACGTGGGTCTCCACCCACTGATACAACATATTATGACAGAATGAACACTCACAAACTCCCTAGAAGCCTGCTCTAGGTTTGCCGTGTCCCGAATGCCCCCCCCCCACAACCAACACCCTAAACCAGTGACCCTTCCTTGTCATTTTGTCATAAGAAAATTCCCAGCTCTGTACTTTCAACCTCATACCCACAAATACCCAGTGTTCACCTGGTCCCTCTCCTAAACCTCCCCCCAGCATCCTGGACCTTCTGACCCCCCTTCCCAATCTACCCACCTGTCAACCCTGCACCACCCAACCCAATAATATCACTACCCTCCTATCCTATCCATTCAATACACTCTATCACTTTACCATAGATTACATCCGTATGGTTGATGGCTCACAACCTTCTCTTCTCTTTCTTTTTCTTGTAAACCTATCTTACAGACAATAGCTCTCTGAGACTGCTCAATTTCCTTAATTCATAACAGTGAGTTTGTGTACTGTTCATCCTTAAATGCCTGGCTTGCTTCACTCAACATAAGGTCTTCAAGATTCATCCATGTTATCCTGTGTGTTAGCACTTTATTTCTTCTTACAACCGAGTACATACATTCCATTGTATGTATGTACCACATTTTGTTTATCCATTCATCTGTTGATGGGCACCTGGGTTGATTCCAACTTTTGGCAATAGTGAACAATGCTGCTATGAACATTGGTGTGCATGTATCTGTTCATGTCTTTGCTTTCAATTCTTCAGGGTATATACCCAGCAGTGGAATCGCTGAATCATATGAAGTTCTATAGTTAGTTTTTTGAGGAAGCACCAAGCCATCCTCCATTCTACAATGCCACCAGCAGTGGATGAGGGTTCCCATTCCTCCAAAACTTATATTCTGCTGTTTTTTTAATAGCCACCATTCTAATGGGTGTAATATGGTATCTCATTGTAGTTTTGATTTGCATTTCCCTAATAGCTAGCAATGTCGAGCATCTTTTCATGTGCTTTTTAGCCATTTGCATTTCTTCCTCAGAGAAATATCTTTTCAGATTGCTAGCCCATTTTGAAAATGTTTTGTTTGTCTTTTTATTTTCAAGGTGTAGGATTTCTTTATATATGCATGATAGTAGGTTCCTTTCAGATATATGGTTGCCAAATATTTTCTCCCATTGGGTAGGCTGCCTTTTATTTTCTTGATTACATCCTTTGAGGTGCAGAAGTTTTTAATTTTGAGGAGATCCCATTTATCTATTTTTCCTTTTGCAGCTTATGCTTTGGGTGTGAAGTTCATGAAACCATTTCCTATTATAAGGTCCTGTAGATGCTTCCCTACATTATCTTCCAAGGTCTTTATGGTCTTGGCTCTCATGTTTAGATCTTGGATCCATCTTGAGTTGATTTTTGTATAAGGTGTCAGATGGTGTTCCTCTCTCATTTTTTTGGATCCAAGCACCACTTTTTGAAGAGGCCATTCTCTCCCATCTGAGTGGGCTTGGTGGCCTTGTCAAATATCAAATGACTGTATAAGAAAGGATCTATATCAGAACACTCAATTCGGTTCCATTGGTCAGTATGTCTATCCTTGTGCCAATACCATGCAGTTTTGAACACTGTAGCTTTGTAGTATGTTTTAAATACAGGTAGTGTGATACCTCCAACTTCATTTTTCTTTTTCAATATATATTTGGTGATTCAGGGCCTCTTACCCTTCCAAATAAATTTTTTAGTTAGTTTTTCCAGTTCATTAAAAAATACAGTGTTGATTTTTATTGGAATTGCATTAAATCTGTATGTTAATTTGGGTAGGATAGACATCTTGATGATGTTAGTCTTCCTATCCATGAACAAGGAATATTCTTCCATTTATTTAGGTCTTCTTTGATTTCCTGTAACAGTGTTGTGTAGTTTTCTGTATATAAGTCCTTTACATCTTTAGTTAAATTTATTCCTAGGTATTTGATACTTTTAGTTACTATTGTAAATGATATTTTTTTCTTGATTTCCTCCTCAGATTGCTTGTTATTGGGGTACAGAAATACTATGATTTTTGTGCATTGATCTTACAGCCTGTGACTATACTGAAGGCCTTTATAAGTTTTAGAAGCTTTGCTGTAGATTTCTCAGGGCTTTCTATATATAGGATCATGCCATCTGCAAATAGTGAAATTTTTCTTCTTCCTTTCCAATCTGGATACCTTTTATTTCTTTTTCTTACTTCAGTGCTCCAGCAAGTACTTCTAAGGCAGTGTTAAGTAGGAGCGGTGATAGTGGGTATCCTTGTCTTGTTCTCAATCTTAGAGGGAAAGCTTTCAGGCTTTCACCATTGAAGATCATGTTTGCTCTGGACTTTTCATGTGTACTCTTTATCGTGTTTAGAAAGTTTTCTTCTATTCCTCTTTTGCAGTGTGTTTATCAGGAATGAGTGCTGTATTTTGTTGAATGCTTTTTCTGTATCTATAGAGATGATGGTGTGATTTTTTTCCCTTCAATCTGTTTATGTGGTGTAGTACATTGATTGATTTTCTTATGTTGAACCATTCTTGCATACCCAGGATGAAACCCACTTGGTCATGGTGTATAATTTGTTTGATATGTTGTTGAAAGCGATTAGCAAGTATTTTGTTGAGGATTTTAGCATCTAGGTTCATTAGAGAGATTGGTCTGTAGTTTTCCTTTCTTGTGGTATTTTTGTTTGGCCTTGGTATTTGGGTAATTTTGGCATCATAGAATGAGTTAGGCAATGTTCCTTCTACTTCTAATTTTTGGAAGAGCTTAAGCAGGATTGGTGATAGCTCTTTCTGGATTGTTTGGTAGAATTCAGCTGTGAAGCCATCTGGTCCTGGGCTCTTCTTAGTTGGGAGATTTTTGATTACCAAGTCTATCTCTTTGCTTGTAATTGGACTGTTGAGTTAATCAATTTCTTCTTTTGTCAATGTAGGCTGCTTGTGAGCTTCTAGGAATTTGTTCATTTCCTCTAAATTATCATTCTTCTTGGCATATAATTTTTCAAAGTATCTTCTTATGATACTCTTTATTTCTGTGGGGTCAGTGGTGAAATCCCCTTCCCCATTTCTTATTTTGTGTATTTGCATCTGCTCTCTCTTTTTCTTTGTTAGTCTGGCTAAGGGTTTGTCAATTTTATTGATCTTGAAGAACCAGCTTTTGGTTTTATTTTTTCTAGTGCTTTCTTATTTTCTATTTCACTTAGTTCAGCTCTGATCTTTGTTATTTTCTTCTTTCTACTTCCTTTGGAGTTAGTTTGTTGTTGTTTTTCCAGTTCCTCCAGGTGTGCAGATAGGTCTTCAATTTTAGCTCTTTCTTCTTTTGATAAATGCATTTATGGCTATGAATACAGGATACAGGTTTAGCTGTATCCCATAGGTTTTGATGTGTTGTGTTGTCATTTTCATCCGCTTCAAGGTAGTTACTGATTTCTTTTGAGATTTCCTCCTTGACCCACTGTTTGTCTAAGAGTGTGTTGTTTAACTTCCATATCTTTGTGCCTAAACTGGTTCTCTGGCCCTTAGTGATTTCCAATTTCATTCGACTTTGGTCAGAGAAATTACTTTGTATAATCTCAACCTTTCTGAATTCATTGAGAGTTGTTCTGTGGCCTAGTATATGGTCTATCTTGGAGTATGATCCATGTGCAATCAAGAAGAATGTGTATCCCATTGTATTTGGGTGTAGCATTCTGTATATGTCTATTAGGTCCAGATCTTCTAATGTATTAGTCAGAGTCTTTGTTTCTTTATTGATTCTCTGTCTAGATGTTCTGTCTAATGGTGATAATGGTGCATTAAAGTCCCCCACTACAATTGTAGAAGGCATTTATGTCTCCACTTTGTCTTTCCAGTGTTTGCCTCATGTATTTTGAGGTGCCCTGATTAGGTGCATAAATGTTTATGATTGTTCTTCTTTCTTGAAAGATTATCCCTTTTGCTAATATATAGTGTCCATCATTGTCTCTTACAATAGTTTTGCATTTAAAGTCTGTTTTGTCCAATATTAAGATAGCTACTCCCACCCTTTTATGGTTTTGGTTTGCTTGTAAAATTGTTTTTCAGCCATTCACTTTCAGCCTCTTTGAATCCCTGGGTCTAAGGTGGGTTTCTTGTAGACAACATATAGATGGGTCATATTTCCTTATCCATTCTGACAATCTGTGTTTCTTGACTGGTGAGTTTAATCCATTAACACTCAGTCTTATTACTCTCAAGGAATTTCTTACATCAGCCATATTTTCTTTGGACTTATGTCTGTCATATGTTTTTTTGTTTTGTTTTGGTTTGTCTTTTTGTCTTTTTAGTTGTTCTAAAATTTGTTCTCCTCCAACTCTCTCTCTCCTGTTTATTCCTTTCAACTTGTAGAACCTCCTTTAGTATTTCTTGAAGAGCAGGTTTCTTATTGGCAAAGTCTCTTAATTTCTGTTTGTCTGTAAATATGTTGAACTGTCCATCATTTTTGAATGCCAGCTTTGCTTGATAGAGAATTCATGGCTGGAAGGTTTTTTCTTTGAGTACCTTGACTATGTCATACCACTGCCTTCTTGCCTCCGTGGTTTCATATAAGAAATCAGCACTTGATCTTATTATTCTTCCCTTGTATGTGATGGTTCTCTTTTCTCTTGCTTCCTTGAGTATTTTCTCTATGTCTTGAGCATTGGACATTTTGACAAGTATATATCTTGGAGTAGGCCTGTTAGGATTTATACTGTTTGGGGTGTGCTTTGCTTCCTGGACATGTATGTCCATCTCCTTCAATAGGGTTGGGAAGTTTTCAGCCATTATTTCCTTCAACACTCCTTCTGTTCCTTTTCCTTTCTCTTCTCCCTCTGGAATGCCTATAATGCATATGTTTGTGTGTTTTGTGTTGTCATTTAGATCCCTATGTCCGTGCTGGATTTTTTCTATATTTTTATCTATCTGTTCTACCATCTGTTTGATTTTAGATGTACTGTCTTCCACATCACTAATTCTTTCTTCTACTTGTTCAAATCTCCTGTTATGTGATTCCAGTGTTTTCTTCATTTCTTGGATGGTGCCATTCATCACCATCATATCTGTTATCTTTTTATGTATGTTTACAATTTCTTCAGTATGTTCTCCCAGTGTCTTCTTAATATCTTTAATGTCTTCCTTCGCTTCATTATGTTGGTCCATGATATTTGCTTGGACAGCTTTGATTAGTTGTTCGATATTCTGCATCTGTTCCTGGTTTTTAGTTTGTTCATTGGACTGCTCCATGTCTTCCTCTTTCTTAGTATTGTTTTTAATTTTTTGTTGGCCTCTAGTCATCATTTATCTTGATGGGTTTATTTAATTGATGAGCTTCTTTCTCTGCTCTAGAGTTTTGTTTAGCTGCTGGTTTTGTGTATATGTTAAATTTCCCCTTTGGCACTTTGTTCTTCTTGTTCTATGTCAATGCTGTTTTCTATGTTCCCCTGCCTCTTTGTCCTGAGGGAGGGGCTTAGCTGTTCATGATCTCCACGAGGCTAAAACTAATGGTTTTATCTTGAGCCATCTTTCTCCCTGTCCAGCTCCCTCCAGATAGATGCCCCCTTGTTGTTGTTTTTATATAGATTTCCATGCAATCTAGCACCAGTCTTTAAAAGTGCATTTTTTTTCATTACTCTGAGTATCATCTTTATCATGAATCAACTCTCCATGTATGCAACCATTTATTTCTCAATTTTCCTATCCTTAGAGCAATTCTACACTGTCCTTACAAAAGCTGTCTAATGTTCAATATAGTCTTCACTGTTCTTGCCTTGTGTTTTCCAAAAAAAAATTGATGTAATCTTGTTAGTGTCCATTAAAAATGGTAACATTTTTGTTATGAATAAATATTATTACAGAAGTATATCTCACATACAAAAATACAATATCATGAGCAAAACTTGATGAACTATCATAAAATAAATGCACTCATTTAACATCTAGAAAACTTAGGCTTTAGAAACTCCACATTTCTGCTCTTGCCCTATCAGAATCATTATCACTCTCCTCCTTGTTTCTAACATTTCTTAATATCACCCATTATTCCTTTTAAATTTTGCATACATAAAAATCACTCAATTTTTAATCTTTGTCTGGATTCTTTGCTTAACATTTGGTCATTTTCATCATACTCTGTCTGAATATAGCAATATTTACATATCTATTCTACTGTTTAAAGATATTTGGATTGTTTCTGGGTTTTATGAGATATTTTGAATAATGATGGTAATTATAAATATATTTTGATTTTCATATGTATATATTTCCCTTGGGCATATAAATAAAAATGGAATTGCTATGTAATAAATTATTCCCACATTCAAATTTAATATCAACTGATAAGTAATATTGAAATAATTTGCATCAATTTCTAATTCCTCCTGTATTTTAGGAGAGTTTTATTTCTTCCACAGTATTGGCAACATTTGATATTGTCTCTTAAAGGTGTGAGAATATTTTATTTGGGTAGTTGTATTAGTCAACCAAAGGGGTTCTGATGCAAAGTACCAGAAATCTGTTGGCTCTTATAAAGAGTTTTTATTTGGGGTAGAAGTTTATGGTCACAGGGCCCTAACGAGTTCAACTCAAGGTATCGTAAGAAGTACTTCCTTCCTCAAAATCTGTTGCCATGTGTTGAAGCAAGATGGTGGGCAACATCTGCAAGGCTTCAGCCTTCCTCTTCCTCTTAAGGCCATGGGCCTAGCTTCT
>JAQZBX010004646.1:28332-59531 GCA_029593785.1 Cabassous unicinctus | reverse complement strand
GGGGGTTTGGGATGGTGATGTCCACTCCACCTCCAAGTGAGAGAAGGTTTATATTCCATGGATACGGTGGATGGGATTATCCTGCCTGCAGATGCAGGGGTGTGGGGCCCTTTTGATTGGACTATATCAGTGAGACATGACTCAGGTTGAGTCTCCAGCCTCTTACTGGAGCTTTAGATAAACAAAGACACACACACAGAGATGCAAAGACAGGAAGTTGCCATTTTGATCTTGCCATGTGAGAGAAAGGAGAAAGTAGAGAGACAGAGGACTCCAGGTTCACTTATATCTGCTGAAAGGAGAGAAGCCTCTAGAGGCTCAAGGACCAGAGTCCCAAGAAGAGATGCCTGATCACCCACAGCTAAGCTCAAGGACAGAAACCAGAGAGGCTGAGAGAGAACCCAGAGTCTTGAATCAGCAGAGCACAGACGGAGGGAAAGAGGCCCCCAAAGGAATGGGCCCAAAAAGCGGCTCAAGGCTGAGATGAGCCTTCCAATATGCCTGATCCCAATATGGCAGGATGCCAGGCTCAGCTAAACATCTCTGATAGTGCTTTGATTTGGACATTTCATGACTTCAGAGTTGTAAGCTTTTACCCCTCAAAAATCTCCTTTAAAAAGCCAGCCCATTTCTGGTACTTTGTGTTGGCAGCTCTGTGGCAAACTAAGACACCATGTGATAGAAAGCAGAGATGCAACCCAAGGAAATCCAAAGAGTGTAGCAAGAAAGCATCACAATGCTTTCAGGTAGAAGGCAGTGCCTCATTTAAGCCTTGATTTTGGACTTCTAGCCTCAGAGCCTATGAGCTAATAAATGCTTCTTTTAAAAATCAACCCATTGTGTGGTATTTGTCACAGCAGTCTGGGAAACTAGGACAACCACTTTGGGTAGCAATGACATCGTAACAATATTGTCTTCCAATCCATGGACATGGGATGCATTGCCATTTATTTAGTTCTTTAATTTCTTTCAGCAGTGTTTTGTAGTTTTCAGTGTACAAGTCTTTCACATCCTTGGTTAAATTTATTTCTAGGTATTTTATTATTTTACAAACTATTGTGAATAGGATTTTTTTTTTTAATTTCCAGTTTAGATTGTTTTTGCTAGTATATAGAAGGACAACTGATTTTTGCATGTTAATCTTGTAGCCTGTAGCTTTGCTGAATTTGTTTATTGCCTCTAGATTTTTGTGGCTAAAATGGGAAATTTTGATTATTATATATGTTATAATAAAAATTTAAAAAAATATGTGTAGTCCTCTCATATAGGCCCTCCTTATGTATATCTTGGGGTCTAATGTATTTTCTCTATCACACTTTTGATAATTTAGAATTATTTCATTTCTTTGACTTTTCCCTTGTTTTATGTTACCTACTCACAAAAAGAGAAATTGCTTGAAGCCAGGAAACATGCCTGCTTCAAATGCCATTTGACCTTAAGCATCTAACTCTAAGCTTGCTTTTGTAAGACACTATTCCTTGAGGGAATGACTGAGTCATCTTTTTTTTTTTTTTTAAAGGCTCTGTCTTCTGTTTTGCTTAAGCAATCAGAATAGGCAGAGTTCTTGGTCAATGTGAGCTCTACTTTCTCAGAATTTCAAATGGAAGATCAATTCTCAGGTTGAAAATCCAGACAGTACACTATGAAGGAGTGATAGAGGCAGAAATTTTTCTATTACCACTGTTCTGAAGCAATCTTGATGCCATCTCAAGGACCTGGAAAATCAAAGTTAGGTCCAGCAATAACACTTGGAATCAGGGATATCTTTATTGTTTCATTAAAGCCCTCTCTCATCTTTGCTTTGGATGTCCTTTCATGACCCTAGAAGAAAATTTCTGCAACAAATTTAAGAGGAGAAAGAAAGTGGAAAGTAACTGTGCTTTCCTTCTTTAAAAAATGCACAGAAAATGAAATTACCTCTAAGAGAGGCAGATAATATTACATGTTACCTCACAATGAACTATCACTACATGTCAGCTTCTATGTCACACATCAGTGTACACCATATCATTTAGTTCTCAGAGAAAACTCTGGAGGTAAGTATTTTTTCATCATTTCTTGTTAGGATGAAAAAAATGGGTTTGGTGTTTTCAGTCTATTAGATCTGCCACACTGCTCGTATGTTGCTGAGCTGGGATTCACATCCAACTTTGTCTCACTCTGAAAGCCATGCTTTTTTCTTTATGCAATGGGCCAAAATTATGAGGACAGCTAGAAATATGCAACTAAATTAAAGGGCAAACTGTGGGAAAGTTAAAAAGCAGAAGAAAGGACATTTGACTATTTATAAGTGGGGCAGGGGTACTGCCAGCTGAGAAAATAAAGACAGATAAGCGAATGTTAAACTTAAGAAGTTCAATAATTCTGGTGTTGCCAGGGATAGGTGAGAAAAGGAATAGGAAACAATTTTTGGACAGATTGTGAAGAATACAGTTCTCTTAGCCTTTGTTCTCTGGAGTAGAAGAGACAGTGACATTTTGAGAAGAGAATAGGGGTATGAGGTTTGAACTAAATATGTGAACGCCTGGAGGATTAAAGGCTAGTTAGATGGTTAGAGGTGAAGGATGTAAACTAGCTCAGTGGCCTCTGGATGAAGAAATTCAGAGAATCCATGTTCATAGAGGGTCAGTCTAACAGATGCCACACAAATCCTTTCTAAGTATATTTTCTCAGACCTGGAAATTAAAATACCAACTTCCTTGGATTTGTTGTGAGATGTGAGATAATGAATGTAAAAGTTTAACATGGGGACTGGCACAGAGAAGGACTCACAATTATTTTTTAACAATGGTTGGCAGAATAAGGGTTCCCCAAATATGTCCACGACCTAATCGCCAGGATTTGTGAATATTTTACCTTATATAGAAAAAGAGATTTTGCAAGTACGATGAAATAAAGGATCCTGAGATGGGAAGATTATCCTGGATTATTGGTGTAGGCTCAGTGTAGGTTCTTTAGAAGGGAAGTGCAAGGTAGGAGGGTCAAAGTCAAGGGAGCAGACGTGATGAAAGAAGCAGAGAATCAGAGGCTGCTGGCTTTTAAATTGGAGGAAGTGGTCACAACCCAGAAATGTAGGTAGTCCCTAGAAGCTGGATGCAAAGAAATGAATTCTCCTGTAGAGTGTCTGGGAAGAGTGCAGTCCTGCCAACTCAGTTTCAGCCTAGGGAAAACCATTTCTGACTTCTGAACTCCAGAAGTGTTTTAAGCCACAGAGCTTGTGGTAATCTATTACAGCACCAGTAGGAAACTATTACAATTACTCTTCTATTTTCACAGTGTTGGTGATACAGATGTCAAAAGAAAGAAATTAGATGTTTGAGTGTTATTCAAATACAATGAGATGCAGGCTTGTATAACCTTTTTCTGAAGTCCTTGTTGGCTATTTTGATAGGCCTGTGAAAGACAAATTCAAGAAATATTGAAACAAGGTTGCCATGTAAGAAGTTGGGAATTATAAGGGTTTTGTTTGCTTTTATGTATGTTTGTTTTAGTTACAAAAGAAGATGAATGCTTAAAAGAAACACTAAACTTCTCTTTAAATTTTGTGACTCTCATTTTACTTTTTCCTTGGCAGATGTATTCCAGCAGTGAATCTTGGGTAAAATTATTCTTTATTAACCTTATTTTGAATAACATATATTCCACTCATTGATGAGACATGTGCTAACCCTCAGACAAGCCAGCAATGATGGTTTTGGCATCTATTCCAAATTTTAGTCAAGCTCATTTGTAGAACCAACCTCCTGGATATCACATGTCAAAACCAGAGAGTTTTCTGCTTTAAAAATAAGGTAGTACAAGCTAACTCATGGTAAAGTTAGTTTGCATGGGCAATCAAACTAGGAAATTCAGGCCAAAGAAATACATGCAGCTAGCTAGCTAGTTAGATGGGTAGATAGATATACATACACACACCCATATAAATGTACTCTTTTGCAGTAAATAACTAGTTCACTGTTCTGAGCCTTGGATCAACAGCTGTACTAAAATATCTGCTGGCTTATCAACATTTGAATCTGGATTTCAAAAATTTTTCTTTACACAATTCTAAACACCCTTGATTTTGCCTGAGATAGAAACTGAATCACAGATGAGTTTTGTGCATATGGCATGTCTCAATCAGCTAGAACTAAATGTGTGATTTCCATCAGATTTGCAGATGAGAGAGAAGTGGCTAGACTCAAGAAGGGCCATGAAAGCCAACCATACATGCAGGTATCTGGCAATGACTTTCCCCTGATTTAGTCTACCTGGAGTAAAAAAGGAAGAGGACTAGAACAACATTTCCAGCTAACTAGTTGTTGAGGAACACTCAAAACCCAGCATGTGCCACGCTGAGTGAACTGGAAAAGAGCTTGTTTAAGAATTTTAGGTCCACACATATTCTCAACTTGAAATGGCCTGATTATATAAACTTTTTCCTTCTTTCTTAGTTTGTTGTTGCTGTTTTCCTCCTTAACAGTTTGTATTTTCCAAGGTGCTTCTATAATCACCACCTCCTTTGTGCCTATAGATAATTTGGTAAGGTAGTGAGAGCAGATAGTATTTCCATTTAACAGATAAGAAAATTAGAGAATGGAATATCTTATTTCAGGTTATGAGTCAGTGACATATGCAGAAGTGGAACACAGGCCTGTGGCTCCTGGTCTGATGTTGTAGACAAAGCTGGTTAATGTGCTCTGTAGTCAAGGGCCTATTAAATGAGATAATTTTAAGTGCTTTATGGAGATTATGAAGATATGCATAAGGGAAAAAACCCTTAAATATAACTTGATTTTCAAACTCTTCTTAATCAATTCTTTCCTGATATAGAGGAGAAATAAGAATGCAGAATTTCATAGGCAAGCAATATTTTTCCTGCTTATTGGTGGCAGTGCATTCATGCCAGTCTTTCTCAATATCAGCGGCTATATGTGTTATTCTTTCTTCATCAGGATTCAGAGACCAAAGAATATGTTTTTAAAGTCTATTAACATGAATGATTTATGCTGGTCTACAATGTATATGGGATATATAAAAATTATGCAATCATAAAAGTATGTAGTGCAGATATTTCTAATTCATATCTGACCAGACCTTATCCTATTTATTACTATGTCTCATATTATGGAATATTTCTGCAATTTCAGACTCAGAGGTCAAATTCAGCAACCATCAATCATTCAGCTTTTATGTAGCAACTTCTGACTATGTGAAAGACACCTGGTTAATCATTGAAGGAGATAAAAAGAAGAAGGTTTCTAGGTAAACTACAGTGATAAGATATCATGGAAGGAAAGGTCTAGGTGTATCACAATACTAGACATACATTTTGGTACAATTGAGGAATCAAATGATAAAAAAAAAAAAAAGATCTCTACTAAGTATTTACTGAAGTATGTGCTAGGCATTTTATATTAATTATATCTCTTTCGATCTTGAACAAAGCCCTATGAACACATAGGTTCTACTTTTTTCTCATTTGACAGCAGAGGAAACAGACTCTGAAAGAACAAATAACCCTCTAAGGTTCCCTGGATGGGAGCTCAGGTTTTTAACTCAAGTTGGGAGAGGGCATCAGAACCCGTTCTCTTAAACATTACACTCCTTTGTCTTTCAACTACCTACTCAGAGTACCTACTCATTTGGGAATTCTAGAAAGAGCAAAATAGTTTGATTGTTAGAAGGTTTAAACAATTATCTCCACATAAGGGACAAACCAACCACACAAACTAAGCAGTAAAATGACAAGGTGGAAGTAAAGAAAGAAAGGTTGACTAAAGGACTACGCCCCATGCACAGATGAATCTTGGCACCTGGAGTGTGATATATACTTACGAGACTTTTTGGTGGTGACATTGACTGGAGTGCTTGGGGGCCCTGTCCCAGCAGTATTGTAAGCCCTCACAGAAGCAAAGTAGATAGTATTAGCTTTCAGCCCTGTGATGTTTTTGGTTGTGACATTTCCACTGACTCTAATTTTACCAATCGTGGATTCTTTGGAGTCATCTGTCCAGTATAAGACCTGATCATTAAAAGCAAAGAACAAGCAATTCATTGTTTCCCAATAACTATCAACTAAAGTTGGTATAGGATGGAGAGAGGAACATAAACGCAAGAATACATTTTAATTAAAATGATTAAACAACAAAGTAACCAGTCTAATATTTATAGGAGGAAATAAAAATACAGTATGTTAATACAACTTCACAATGTTTAAATTAGAGAACCTGGATCTTTATATCATGAAAATAATGTATTTCATGAGACCCAAACAAGATTCATACCATCAGTCAAAGATTTCAGTTATGACAGTTTACAACTTCTGACATATTCTTCAGAGTTCTTTGAATCACATTTTAATCACTATGTATTAACATTTTTATTGGCATTAGCATTATTTTAGGTACCTTGAAGAACACAAAGGAGTATAAAGCTTGGTGACTGCCTTCAAGCCCCTTGTAATCTAGTTACAGAGCTGGAATATATATGTGAAAAGAAAGCATAAGATGCATTCCAAAGAAGTGAAAAATGCTATAAGAGTTTGAAGAAAGACAATGACAGAGAATGAGCAGGAAACAGTTCACAGAGAAAGGGAGACTGGAGCTAGATGTCAAGAAATAAAAAGCATTCAGTTAAGAGGTTAGAGGTAAGGCATTCCAGGAATGGAGTGGCAAAGACACCTAGTAATTGAGCAGAACTTTCTGTTTGGACCAGCATGTTCATGATAAAAAGAAAAAAGTGGAAGGGAAAACTATATGGAGGTTTAGAATTATACATTTATTTTAATCTCAAAATAAAATAAACTGTGTTACTCATTTTCAAATAAGTGATTTTGCAAGTTAAAACAAGATGACAGATTAATGTCTCCTTCTTTAATTTTGTGAGAATGAAGACCCACAAATGCAAAATAATTTGCTCCATTTCACCTAGACTGTGAAGAACAGATTTAGGAGGATCTAGGTTTTTGGTTTTTTTTTTGTTTTGTTTTTTTTTTCCTTATCACTTAACTAGACTATGCCTTTTCCAATATGTCTAAATCTCTGCAAATCACTCTCAAATTCACAGAGCAGGTTTCCCAGTGAAACTCTTCTATGGTTTAAGACCACTGAGGATTAGAAATTCACTTCACCCCAAGAAGCAAATATTCTTGCAATTAGAATGATTATATAAGATTATCACCTGATCCTGATCACATTTAAAATGTCCATCATATATTAAATTGCTTGATTAAGATCACCTTGAAAGACCACCACTTACCCCCAACACATTACCCCCATAACTTTAGATGCACTAGTATAAGCTAAGAACTATATTAGGAGCATAGGACTAAACAGGACCTATTGTGTAATTAGTGACATGTTAATAAAGGAAACCTGAAGATACTGTGAATTACCTCATAGCCTAGCACTCGTCCAGTGTTTCTATTCCAGGCAATTGCATTCCACGAAACCTCCATTTCAGAAGCAGAGAAACTCTGGACATAAGTTCCTCTTGGGGCCAGTTGAGGTTCTACCATTCAGAGAAAGACAACCATCTTTAGCAGAGTGGTTCATGGAAAACTAAGTGCAAAATATGCATACATTCCTAAGGAAGACTATTCCAGAACTCAGTGCCACTTACCATCTTCTCCAGAGTAGACAATGGACACGGTGCTCAGGGATCCTTCTCCTTCATTATTGTAGACACCCACTTTGACTTCAAAGGGAGAGAGTGGGAGGATGCTTATATTTCTGTAAATGAACCTCGATGATTCCACAGAAGCTACTCTTTCTTTGGTCCAGGTTGTTGAGCCAACTGGCCGAAACATGATGATATATCCAAACCCCTCTCCATTCTGTAGTTCTTCTGGAATCGACTTAGGCAGAATGTGATCAATCACTGAGTATTTACAAAAATATTTTATCGAACTATTACAATGTTCATTGATTATTTCTTTTGTAGAGACAAACATAGGCATTTACCCTTTTTAACAAAGTATTGAAAAAATAATACTTTTATTGGAATGCCTATTAGGAAAATGATCCTAATTAAAGGTGCTCAAATAAATTGATTAAATGAAAATATAAAAGAGGCTTTACTATTTTTATATCTATTTCTATGATTATCCATAATTTGTAATAATAAAATGGTTTAGAAGATTACGAGTTTTATAATATACATTAAAACATAATTTTAATACAATTGTTTTAACTTAGAACCAAAATAACTATATTTTCCTTTCACAACATTTATCAACAAATTCTAGTAAGATGTGGAGAATATAATTCTTATATAATAACATATACATTAAGATGTATAGAATATTTCCCACAAAAGGGTATAAAGGAACTCCCAATATTTGCTTAAATGTGCATCTTCATTTGTAGCATCAGTGTGCATTTTTCCTGACATTAAAAAAATATTTTTCTAACTCCAATAGAGATCAAAATCTGTAAAATACATTTAAATCCTTAACATTATTAAAATTACAAAATAGAAATAGATATGTGTTTCTTCAAACTTTGCAGGCCTTAAATTATATATATATAATAATATAAAATAAGCAAATTAAAATTAGTTTGTGCTTGAATTTAGACAAACATTTCATCTGATTACAAATGTGTTGTATTTAAAAATCAGTGGAATTTATTTTTTCCACAGCTTCTCCTTTTCTTTTTCTGATAAATAAATAAATGGACCTATAAAGGCATACTCTATAGGACATAATACTCTGAGTCCCTACTGCCCACTACTTCATTTCTGAGAGTTTCCTTACCTATCAGTCACCATTTGTTGTACCACATTATACTGCCATTTGGACCACATCTGGTTAGCCAGCCATGGGCACCAGAATCAAAAGCGGCCATCTTGGTCAATATCTATGAAGTGTTCTATTGCAATATCTCTGTACTCTGTAGCGACTACGGAACCCAGGTAATTCCTCTCCCTTAAAGAGTTTGAATATGAGTCACAGAGGGGGAGGCCAAAAACAGATAAACATGGAGCAGGCAATAAGTAGCCATGCCATAGCAGGAATACTTAAATCTAAGAGAAAATGGAAGCTGTAAATTAGAGGAAAAGGAGATGGAATTTAGCTGGTGGCTGTGAGTAGGACATTTAAAGTAAGGTAAATGGAAAAAACTGAGTCAAAAGCATGAGGTACCAGGCAAGCTGGGGCTGGATTACCAGAGTAGCTGACAGAAGCCTGTGCCCAGAACAGGGAAGAATGATGTTCTGGCTCTTCATTTGAACTGCTTTCTTGGTTGCTAGAACTTTTTCCTGTCCTTATTACTTTCCATGTAGCTTTAAAATAAATCCCTATTAACAAAGATGACCTGATTTGCCATGAGCAACATTCTAACAAATACAGAAAGTGGAAAGAGGAAGAAAAGATACAGGTTCCGAAATCTGGGGAAAGAAAACGTTTCCTTGTATTAGTTTCTCTTCTCTTTTACAGGGAGATTAGAGTGAAAGATTTAATTTTGAATGATATGGGTGATAGTTATTACACTTTAAGTGACTTACTAGAGCATTTTGTTTTTGTTGGTTCTTTGATCTCAGATTTACTCAAGGTGGTTAATCAGTTCATCGAAGTAAGTAGAGAACTTTTGCTTTTGCTAGTAAAGTACAATGTATTCTCATGGTGCGCTCTCAAGAAAGAGCTGAGTCCAACATGTGCAGCTGGCAGTAAAGAAGGACTTATTTAGATTCTTCCTTTTATTCTTCTCATATGGATAGAGAGTCAAATGACAGAGGAAGATATATAGCTTGTTTGAGGTGGACAAAAGAGAGCTTTCTTCTTTAAGCAAAGAAAATGTTCAGTAGAATAAAGAAATTCAGAAATTCTATTTGGAGTGAAATCAATTAAAATTGATAAAGAAATATAATTCTCAACCCCCCATATCTGTATGTGTTGGAAGTATGTGGGGCTATAAGTTATGAGAAAATAATAAATAAAGTTACCACCCAAAAGTATTAGAAGTTCTTACATTTTGAATTTTTGATTTCATGCCTAGGTGACTGGAAACAAAACAAATAAATAAACACAAAATTCACATTACTGTAGCACTGGAGAAAATGCAGGGAGGATGTATATTTTGGACAGGTTACATCACAGTGTACTGGAATGAGCTGCAACCTGGGTTAACCATTAAAGTTGTTACTTACAAACCATAAGGATAGATTCCGACTGAATTTAAAATGGTCTTTTGAGCCTGCATTCTTTTTGAGATCCCAAAAGGTACGATTTTATCCTCATTAGCAGTGACTTGGCTGAGAATGGTCTCTCTATGCCCAGTCTCTCAAAATATAGTTGAGATCAGCTATGACAGAATCTTTTATCCTTTCATTTGCTATATTTCTTCTCTGGTCTTTTGTAAGCTATCTTGCCTGTTTTATTACTATATATAGTTATGGTTAAGACTAGTAAGAACCTGTTTAAGTTTATATACAGTGGAGTCTTTCCTGAAGTCCTTCCACGCTCTCTTAAGACTACCCTTTCCTGTAGACATCTGAGCATTTTCTCATTCATTTTGTACCTTCTCTGCTTGGAACATAGTAACTGCTCAGTAATTTTCATTACATAGAAAGAGTTACTAAAATGTATTCTGGTCACCTGAACTAACATATATCTCCTCCTAAATATACATAACTTATTCCTTAAGGAAGTTGGAGCACCGAAGAATTTGGCTCAGTATCTGCATGTAGGTGATGCCAAATATAAATAAGTGGGAAACTGCACCCTTAATTTAGCCTCTGCAAGTATCTGCATATCTGATATCCCAAGACAAAACACATAAAGGAAATTACTTTAGTTTAATTTTTTTAAATGGAGTCAACAAACATTTTTTTTGTAGAGGGGAAGAGAGTAAATATTTTAGGCAATGAGGGACAGAGAGACTGTCACAACAGCAAGACAGCAGCAACAGGCAGTAGTTAAATGAATGGGCCTGGAGACAGATCAATTGGTTTTCAAAAACATGCAGCAGGCTGGATTTGGCCTATGGGCCATAATTTGTGGAGCCTTGTTTAAGATTCTTTTTGGTAGTTCAAAACCATCTCTATTTAAGAATAACATAAATAGGAACTCCCTTCCCCCTATAGATTGTGCAAAATAATTATCTACCAATCTTTAGGAATTTCTGAGCACAAAGTTGAAAAAATAAGGTATGAAGTCAGGCAAAACTCCCTGTACAATATGATGAAAAAATTTATGTGGCTGTCAAAGAATGCTGAATTCTAAATAACCTACTCACTGTCACACAAAAGCAATTGTCTTGTAACCTCACCTGAGAGTCCAAGTTTTTGGCAGAAAATATTTTGGAGGAGCAAAAATAGTTTAATTAACTTACCTACTAAGTCAGATAAATGAGTACTCTTGCCTCACTATGAACTATCAAATTGCATAAGGACAACTGGAATTCTAATTTATGACAAAGTAAAATAAGCATGGGTGAGAGTCTGGCGTTCAAATGCTTCTCTGCCCACCTACATCACATCTCCAAGCTTAGGTTTACGTATCTGAAAGCAGTATTACTCACCTCCTAGGATTGTTGTGAGGACTGAATTATTTAAAGTGCCCAGCACACTGCCTAAAACCTTATATGAGCACAAAAAATGTTTCCCACCCCTCTTCAGTCTTGTTAGAGTTCCATCTTTCTCAATACACATCCATTCATCCAACAAGTCCTTGCTGAGGCGATATCACATTCCAGGCACTGTGCTAGGTCCATCATGTTTGTATCAAACTCCATATCCACTAAAGAAGAATCTACAGCAGCTTCACCTGGTTTTTGGCTCTGTCCTTTATGACCTTGTGAAACCAAATCTCTGTGCCCCAGTTTCCATTCATATAAAGAGGGTTTAATCATACTACCTCCCTTGGTTTAAGGGGGAATTTTGTGAGGAAAAAAATAGACTATATATAAAAGGAATTTCTCTACTATAAAATCATTTACAGAGGCAATAAATTGCTACTATTCTACAACTGGGTTTCTTAACTTTGTCACTATTGGCATGTTGTGCCAGATAATTCTTTGTTGTAAGGGACTATCGGTGCATTGTAGGCTATTTAGCAGCATCCTTTGCTTCCACCCAGATGCCAGTAGCATGCTGCACAGTTGTGATACCCAAACATATTTGCATATTGTTCAATGTTCCCTGGGGGTGTGTATATATAGCACCAGTCCCCGCCCCCATTGAGAACGACTGCTCTCCATTTCAGACCTGTTGATTTTCAGTTAAAATGTTCATGGCCATTGTGTTTTAGATGCAGTGACCAAGGAAGTGGATGATTTGGCAGTATAAGAGGTAAAAACAAAATGTTAAAGCCATGTATACAGAGCAATAACATATTCCCTTTTATCAGTCTCAGCTGAGGCTCAAAGCCGATGGCAGAGTATGAAGTGCCGTGCATTCTAAAGAGTGGCATAGAACCATTTATGTGAAGTGTTTTCTAGCAAAACTTAGCTTGCAGCCCATATCAAACTTATATAAAGGTAGGCACAGTTGGTTTTGGGACAGATTAGTACATTCCTACCCCTCCACCGAGGGGAAGTAAAGGTATTACTTCCTACCCCTCACCTTCAAAAAGAACCACAAGATCTGTGTTCTCTGGCATTTGGGAGATGCAGTTTCTTTTGTCCGTCAAATGCCATGAGAAAACTTCTAAGGGGGAGATGAGAGCTGGGCAACCTGCGACGGCAGAGTGAAGAGAAAAGAAAAATTGGCTTGTAAAGCACACGTGGATCAAAGGTGAGTGTTTCCTGAGGGCAAAGGTGGAACCCATGCTAGGGAGCTGTCATGAGCAGCCTTGAAGGGGACTCTGTCCACAAAACACTTTAGAGGAGAGAAAAACCTCTGCAGGAAGAGGCTGGACATGGACTGCCAGAGCCCAGGAACTGAGGAGATTATCAAGGAGCCAGCTGAGCCTGTACTAAGAAATGCAGCTGGAGGTTCCTAGTGGGGGCACCTCTCAGCAAGCCCCTTAAATCACCCTATAAAATATCAGCACCTGGTCATTTGCCATCTTGAGTACCCCAAAACCAAATTACAAACATACCAGCAATTTTGATCTTTTCTGTCCCTTTTTTCTCCTCCCAGACTCAACCCACTACAGCTCTGGAGGAACCAGAGGTAATATAGTGAAAGGGGAACCAGAAATCGACAAGCAGCGTGGAGAAAATGTGAGGAAATGATGTGACATATTCCTTTCCCACTCCAGAATTACTAGGTTGAGGCAGTCTAGAGCTGCAGGAAATGAGAAGCTTTAAGTTGGTTAAAAGTCTAAAGTTTATGATAATAAACCAGACAGAAATTCTTTCTAAGTGAAAAAATGAGCTTATGTGTCAATGCTTAAAGATAACAACCAGTATGTCATCTGCCTAAGCTTTCATCTAGTTACAAGAACAAGCTGACAGATTTTAAAAAACAATGGTGAAAAAAAGTTGTTTTCTTCCTACACTCTACTGAGTCCAACTCACAATAAAACAGTCCCACAGCTGGTAAAAATTTCTTGCTCACCAAGTAACAAAATGGTGCTGACCTACCCTCCATAGATATTAAACTTGTTTTTCTTTTATTTGAGAGGTTTCTGTGCTGAGTTAGTAATACTCTCTCCATTTAGTAGAAATAGGAAAAGTTTCTAATACCTACTCAAAATAATTCATCATCAGGAGTCAGTTCATGCCATGTGTTCTTATATATTCTAAATAGTGATAAAAAAAATCTTTTTGTTTTTCAGTATTCTTCCTGCCCAGCTAAGTCTTTTTCCTTCAAAATAACTCACTTGGACAGAAAATTACCTCCCACGTAATGACGAGTTCAGATCGACTTCCTCCACCTCCATTGATGTTTGTTGGTGCCACGACAGGGACTAAAAACAACCAAGAGAAACGTGGGATGGCAATTATTAAAGTATGTCTTCATCGGCAAGAATTTTGCTTTTGGATTTCACCTTTCAAAATCTCATGCAGGGACACTGTGAGAGAGTTTTGTATTTTTAATGAACATAAATTATGTTTACACATATCCAAATTTCCAAAGGAGAGGACACAGTTGTGTTTGATACATGAGCACTCTGGCTCCAAAATTAATTAAAAATCGAGTAACATCGTGTATTTGACATTATTATGCATCATCTACTAATTGGCAAAATGATGTTCCATTCAGATGGTAACAGTGACACTGCTGATTTAGTACCTAATTATACAGTTGTGCTGTAAACAAGTTACTGAGGCAGAATATTAATTATTTCTTTTTTTTTTCTTCCAATAAATAAACTAAGATAATTCTTCTATTTGTTAGTCATCTGGATACTTTAGCATTTAAAAACAAATTCTTTAAAAATATGTAAATAAATTCTTGTCTTAAAACTCAATGTTGGAATCTCCAGTCTCTCAGGATGAAAGAAGAAGGACTTTAACTTTTTTCACAAAATAAGAAGATATTCTCCATTCAAGCATATGATGGCGGGGGTTCCCACTATTTAACTGTAGGAGTCTAAGGCTCTATGAGAGACCATATCAGACAGACACTGGTCATTTTTCTGAATGAGAAAAGATAAGTCCTTCAGTTGTACCCTTGGGAGGATTAGTATAATGAAGGTGAATTGTAAAAGAGAAGACAACTGTGCGTGAGTGGAAGGAGGGAGAGGGGTATTATAGTATATAATCAAAATGGAGTTTTACTTTATACATGTAAAAGTGTTAAAATACATGGTTTTTCCTGCCACAGTGACAAAAGTATCCTAAATCTGTGATAATGGATAAATCTGCAGAGTGTATTTTTAAATGTTGAATTATTTAAAATTGTGTATATTTACCATTTTTAATCAATATTGGGTAAGGGTGGGGACTGGTAGGCAGGGTTAAAATACATGATGATTAATTGATTATTTCATAGTTGTCTCTCAACTACAGAGACCATCCATATAAATCCACACTATTATTTTAATCCCATTTCATACAGATGTTTAACTCTATAAATGACAGTGATACAAAATCTGATTATTCCTTTTTAATAATAGCACTTCTCAGACATCCATTTTTATACTAAAATTTACCCTAACTTTGCTCTGCTTTGATCTTCATAACTGATTTAAAATTTCTCCATCCATCTACACCCTATTTTCTAATTTCCAATGCCTTTGGCCAAAAGTATTGAGAATCAGAGTAGATTCTAATTAAGCGCTGGGTTTAAAGTCCTTGATAATTCTTCAGGACCTTTATACAGTTTAGCCACTTAGGGAAAATTATTTTAAACTATACTTCAATTTACTCTCCATGAAGTTTCAAATATTCTGGGCAACAGAATTTCCTTTCTTTGTACAATTTTCAAATGAAACATACTTAAACCTAAAACCATATTGAGAAGAATTCAGTCTTTGATGACACAAAGAAGAGGTATTTGGTAAGGTTTGGAGACTCAGGGATATATTTATGCCTATGAAGTTTCATTATGCTACCAAAACTAGGGAGTGCCAATAGAGATTTCTAGTTAGTACAAGATGGCACACGAACTTGATTTAAAAAAAAAAAAAAAAAGAATTAGATTCAACCATGCACAAAACTGCCAAAATATAAATCAGCTGCATACAAATAATCTGAAACTAAGGCTAAAATCCAGAGTCATGGGCCACACTCTAGAGATTATAGCCCAGTAGGTCTATGGCAGGACTTGGGAATCGGTATCTTTAAGTACTTCCCCTGGCCAATCTATTGCTCATTCAGCTTCACGACTCACTGTTAGAGAAAATGCCAGAACAGAAGATGGGAGGTCAGAGTTCAAATCCTGACTCTGTCAGGAACAACCAGCTAACATTCCTGGTCTTCATTTCCTGCCTCTGTAAAATGAAGGCATCTCATCTAATTCTAAACATCTAGGATAATTTAATTCTGGGATATTGCTGTCAAATATGTTGATTTCTAGCCCCATCCATGATAAAAAACACTAACATTATCTTTAGCTTAAAAAAGGAGTTGTTGACATCTGATATTGGGCACACTTTATTGAGGTAATTTGTGTTTGCTAAACAAAGCCAGAAACAACAAAACAATCCTTCACGTACGTGACTAACTAAGGATGTGAACTTTGTTAGCCACATGCAGCAAGCATATCAATGTCACCCCGGATGTGAAAATTTAAGACTGGAACAAAGAGGATCCATTGAAGAGAGCTTAAGAAGACATCATTTCTGGGCCAGGCTCCATTGTGTTCTGCTGTTCAGTGAACCAACTGATGCTCAATTAGTGCTTCTGTTAAATGAGGTTAGGATTTACGTCATTTGCATGGGAAAGAATTTATACTTCTCAATGAAGCTGCAACTAGGTCAAAGTTGAGAAACAGATGGAATTGGATGGTTGACTGTACCACTAGAATCTCAATTAATTCTTGGCTAAAACATTTTATTAAGATATGCATAACTCATTTGCATATATAAATCTACAGAATCTCCACTGGATTTTGACTAGAAAACATACGAGATGTGAAGACAGCTTCTGAACAACTCTTGTTTTGACACGCCAGCCTAACTGAAATCATCTCATTTGAACCCAGTATTCAGGGGGAAATACACCTTGGCTGATGCACATGAAAGTCTGAAAATGAAAGCCTTTGATTTATGACCTTTGATGCTGAGTAAAAATTTACAAGACCTATAAAATACTTCTTAATGTTTTCTTTAAGAACGAAACCACAAAGAATCAATCATATTTTTAAAGGCTACTGATTTCTCACCTGATGCCCTGGTTCTTAACAATTCTGATGGTTTACTTGGTTCTCCAATCCCAATGCTATTTCCGGCAACAACACGAAATTCATATTCCACCCAAGGGCTCAAACCGACCACGGTTGCATTGTATGTCTTTCCATTGAGAATTTCTGGAACTGAAAAGCGTTGGCTACTTAAGACACCTAAATTGCCATGAGTCAAAAGCAGTCAATCAATTATGGAAAATGGTCCAATGATACTTGCATGACTTACCGGTTGAAACAGCCTGCCAACCCACAGAAAATGGTGTCCGAGTCTGAATTGTAAATATTTGAATGGGACTGTTATTATCTGGGCCAGGTCTCCAGCTTAATTGAGAAGTACTACTGGAAATGTGTTCCACTCTCACATCCTCTGGGGGACCTGGAGGACCTTGAAAAGGATGTTTTATAATGACTATATCACAGGCTATTAAATTCATTGGTCTGGGACAGGGACAGTTAATTCTTACTTGTTATGCTTAGAAAATAAAATATTGAACATAATGTAAGTATTTGTAGCTCATTATTAGAAGTAAAGTTCTATTAATTCAGATTACGTGGTGAAAATTTAGAAATACTTCCTTTGAAGATTTGATAATGCCATTTATGGGATGATTGAATATCATCCAATAGGGAGCTCATCTAAAAAACAGAAGTTTTCTCTCCCTTTCAACTCTCAAAATATAACTAAATAATTAGATGCAACTGAGATAGAGAACCATAGGAACTTGTAGGTTTGACCCTTTTCTGACAAGTATGGTTTATTCTAAATAGAAGGCAAGACCAGTTTTTCCAGACTGACACTGACTATCTGGGCTGACCATTCATTATAAATAAACAACACCTACTCAAGTCAACCTCCATATCCATATCCTGGAATCTTAGAGTTTAGGCAAAAAAAGTTCATAAGAATTTATCTTGCTTTCCTATCATGATGTGGCCCCTCAAAGATATGAAATTTAGATATTAATTTTTTATTGTGAATAAACCACTGATGATTTATTTTCACCATTTTTTGCTTACCTCTAACAATGATATCAGCTACAGCAGATAAACTTTCTAGAGTTGTTTGTACTGTGCATAGATATTTTCCTGAATGATTTAACTGAATATTCCTTATCATCAAATCCCCAACAGATTCCTGCAGATATAAAAAGGAAAAAGAAAAACAGAAATCACAGTCACCACTTTTAAAAAAAACCTGCATAAGTTAATAAAGACAGCTATAAAATTGGGGGATCTATTAGTATCATCATAGTTTCTCATATTTTATATATTTTGTTACCCTGTTATTATAATTGCATACAGAAAACAAGAATTTCTATGAAATACATAAAACAAAGTAAAACAAAACAAAAACAGATGCAACTTCGGTGATTATCCATGCAAATAATGATGGGTAGAATAACTAGGAATAGATGCTGATTCATATAAAAAACTTGATTCATTTTATTAAGAGCTTTAAAATGCCAGCAACTTACTCCGCCAACCCTTTCAAAATGAGCCACTCCTTTTTTTAAGTCTATGACATCTCCATTGAAAGACCAGAGAAACACAAGCTCAACAGAGGGGTCATGGGACACCTGGCAGGGTAGAACTATACTCTCGCCAACAGTAACATCCATTTTGGAAGGTGGCACAGTAATAACAGTCCTCTCTGTTGAGAAAAAAATGTCATTATTTAACAAGAACTTACAAAATGTAGCATATGGCTATAAAGTATATATATATTTGAATAATTTTGCAATGGTTTGAAGTAGTATAAATGCAGTGTGGAATACTACTATATTCAGCAAGAAAAATTCTGTTCACCTCTTTTCAAATATTTCTGCACTTTTTACCAGTGTAACTTATTTCTTGTAATAAAAGTAAAGGCATATTTTATTCATATTTTATGTAAAAATAGTTTACAAAGACAATAGACTTCAAAAGACAGAATTCCATATATTTAGAATACACCACACTTTCTTTGTTAATTTTTATTCGGAAATCCCAAATGCAACAATACAATTGACATATTGGTAACAGCTCTACATAGTCTATGTTAATTTGATATACTCTGAGATGAACTATGTCCCTAAGATCATAATTACAGTCATTTTATAAAGAATTATAATCATAACCTTGTTTTTAGAAGTGTGGAGGCAACATATTTATTTTTGACATCACTGTGATAATTTTTCAGTTTAGCTAAAGATACAACATGAATAGGAAAAATGGAAGTTTTTCTTTTTTAAATCCAGATCTTGTAATGTTAGAATTAAACATTCACTATAAAACTCTTCTCTCCACAGAGACAAAAATTACGTTTTCCAGAGACTCAGAGGGTGGTTCTTGAGCAGCAGAAACACATAAAATTTTGATGCTATTTGGGGGAAAGAAGGACTTTTCTTTAGTCCATTATCAACAATTTCAGGTTCTTCCTTTGCATGTACCTTAATTTCTTAAGAACTCCAATATCTGAGAGATTTCTGTTAGCACTGGCAGGGAGTGGGGTAATGTATATGTACAGATATAAACCAGTCCTCTCCTAGGAGTGCTTATTTACCAGTAGAATAGGTGCAATATCTTGAGGCTCATTAACACTGAAACACTTTGGTATTTATGGATAGGTCAGTTCATTAGGGCCTGAATTTCAACAAATTTATACAAGGAAGGAAGTTTGAATATGCTAGACACTCTCATTTGTGAAACTCTGAGATTCTTTAAGCTTCTGCCTCTTGAATCAAATTAGAATAATAGTGATATTCTTTTTCATTGTATATCAATTTACTCTTCTTGCATAGTCCTTAAATATTTCCAGAAAGTTTTGCCTGGTGGTTTTAAAATATTAGTGGACATAGGAACTACTGGAAAAGTTGTTTAAAATGTCAATTCAAGTGTGGGTGAGAATTTCTGATTCAATATAAATGCAGGGGAACCCTAGAATGTGTATTTTTAACAGACTTTTCCACTTGATTTTGATGTAGTTAGTACAGGGACCATGTTTGAGAAATACTGCCTTAAGTTTTGAAAATTGAAACAGAAATTTCTTTTTTGAGGAAAAATCCAAACTACTTAAAATGTATTATCAGAAAGTCTCAAATGCTTTGGATTCCAGGAAAAACTCATATCCAGTAAAACGTTTTCGGTTAGTACTGCTTCAGAAAAAAATGTAGAGGTCCAAGGTTAATTTAAGTAATTCTGTGTACTGTATCTGCTTTTAGAGTTTCACAGTGCATTTTAGAATATTAAAAGCTCTGAAACTTCACAGATTAAGGAAATTTTTTAAAGTTTATTTAATTCAAGATTTCCAAATATTACTAGATTATGGAACATTTCTAATCCAAGTAACACTTCTTAATCTATCTGGGGATATAAGGGCTTCTGAGAAACAATTTTGAAGATGCTGCTTCCATGTTTGAAAAGCGTGAATAAACATGCATACATATACATACATATTTATTTAACATGCATATAAATACATACATCTATATTTATCAGACAATCAAGGAATGTGGAACACTGGATAATTTAGGAATATTTGTTAATTTTTTAAGATAGGAAAGTTGTTTTTTTGTTATGTTAAAAAGAAGAGGTCCTTGTCTTTTAGAGATATGTTCGGATATATTTATGGATGAAATTACATCATGTTTGGATGTTTGGGATTTGCCTCTAGATGACTGCCGTAGGGCTCAGGGAAATTGGTAGAAGTATGGATGGAATAAAGTAGGATATGAGCTGAGAATTACTGACCCTGGGTAGTAAGTATTTGGAAGTTTCTTATAACATTCTCTCTACTTCTGTGTGAATTTGTAATTTTCCAAAAAAATTGTAAGACAGGAAGAAAATGATTAGGAGGAGGTAGGGATTAAGTGAATGTTTATATTCAGAATAGGGAGGCAATTTTACCATTCAGCTTCCGTAGTGATGAAGATGGACCACTTCTGATAGGTGCTTATTTAAGAAATCTGCCTACCCTGAAGTCATGCAGATATTCTCAAACTACATTCTAGAGGAATTGATTTTGATATATATTATGAGTTAGGGATCAAGATTCATTTTATCCCTAGCCAGATGATCCAAACCATTTATTGAAAAGGCATTTTTTTGCCATTGAATTACAGTTGAAATTGTGTTTAATAAATAGAGTGAATTTATATGCATAACTTTGTTTCTGAACTCACTTTTCTGTTCCAATGATCTATTCGTTTTTCCTTGGATTTATACCACATTTTTAAGAAGTTTTATAAAAACTTTGATTTTAGATAGTAGTAATCCATATCTTGCCATAACCTACAAAATTGTGGGGCAGAGAGTGTAAACTACAATGTAAACTATAATCCATGCTTAGTGGCAATGCTCCAAAATATGTACATCAATTGTAATCAATGTACACCACTAATGAAGGATGTTGTTAATGTGGGAAAATGTGGGAGATGTAGGCAGCGGGGCATATGGGGATCGCCTATATTTTTATGTAACATTTATGTAATCTGAGTATCTTTTTAAAAAAATGTATCTATATATTAAAAAAAAAAAAAAGATAGTAGTAATCCTCCAAAGGGTTGTGTCATTCTTCTGCATGATTGTCTTTGCTATTCTTGACCTTTATTTATTCATACAAATTTTTCAATTAGCTTAAGCATTTCCACAGGGACCTGCTGAGATTTTAATTGGGTATTCACAGAATAGATAGATCAAATTGTAAGTAGTTGACATCTTTGCACTACTGGATACTCCAATCCATGACTGTATATTCCCATCATTTATTTAGAACTTTTGTATTTCTTTCATTAATATTTTGCACCATTTAAGGATAATGAGAATGATACAATGTCAGAAATAAAAACACAGAGCCGAATTTATTTCTTACTATATTAAGGAAAACAATGTTGATCAGGTACCATCTTCACAAGCAGAGAAGATGCTGATCTTATCTAAGATTTTTTGGAAGACCTGGAGTTCAGCAATCCATCTGTAGAAGTACAATTACTTGGGTGAGATGATTGTTGAATAGTTGGCACTCAGAATCAGGTTTTTTATGGAGTGAAACTGTTGTTAGCTGATTTTCAGAAGTGAGATGTTATCTCTAATAAGTTGACTTTCAGAAGCTGTTCTTTGATGTGGATTGTCACTAAATTGTCATTAGAATACAGAAATTCAGTTTCTTTGTCTATGGATCCAGTATCAATTATCTTTGCTAAATCTACTAAATTTTTTTCTTTCTCCATGATTACATTGTCTTAAAATAATAGCACTTTCCTTTCTTTTTTTCTCAAAATCAATGCCATTTATTTCATTTTCTTACTTTATTTCCCTGCATAGTATATCCAGGCCTGATGATAGAAGCATTGTTTTTCTCATTCCGTATCTTAGGAATTTTAGGATTTCACCATTAAATCTAATTTCAATTTCTCCTTAAGGTATGACATTTTATGTAAGCTTGTTGTACTTTACCATGCACAAGTCCCTTTTCCTCTTGTTTGCTAAACTTTTTGTATTTTTTAATCATAAATAGTTGTTGAATTTTGTCTTTTTCTGCATCCAATTTATATTTAAACGTTAAAGAAAATTTGAATTTCTGAAATAAGTCTTTTGGTATATTCTTGAATTTTATTTGCTAATTTGTACTTGGGCTTTTGTGCCTATAAATTAAACTAATACGGGGGCTTTGCATTGTCACGATGCCTCAGCATTGCACATCCTGCATTAGGTCCCTGACACCTGCTTATACGAAATAAACAGCTTCTCCCTCTCCTCTACATATACTACCTGGGTTGGAACCCTGAAAAAAATACAAAGTCCCCAATCCCCACTCTTGCTTGACCAATTCCTATAGCTCCACCCATGAAACATTTTAAAGGCATAGTCCCGGGGCCCACTGTAGCTTTTTGCTCCCGACCTGCCGGGATGACTGTGGTTCCGGCTGCTGCTCTCGGGTTCTGGGACCTGTGTGTACTAATAAACTTTTCACTCAGCTGTGTCTGGTGTCACTCATCCTTGCTGCACCTGACTATCCATATGAAGACCCTTACCCAACATGAAAGAGAGATCTTAGTCAGAATATCCTAGTCAGGTTTTAGGAACATGGTTACATACCTCACAAAACAAGTTGGGGAGTGCTTTGTTTTTATTTTCGTTTTTCTTCTTTTTCTATACTCTGTAAGAGTTTGTGCAAATGGGCATTTGTTTTTCCTTAAATGATTGGAAGACTTCACTGACAAAGCCATGTTTTTCTACAGGATTATTAAAATTTCCTAATTTTTTTCTTATGTTGGTCTACAGATCTGTTTTGCCAGAAATCTGTTCATATATTCTCAGTCTGATGGAATTGTGATCTTTTTACTCACTGTATGACCTAGAGTGATGCTTCCCACCCTGCTCTTTGCGCTGATATTCAAAATCTTGCCTCACCTCTGTGTTTTTATTTATTTATTTTTGGTGTGATCAGTCTTGGTAGGGATTTTTAATTTTATAAGTCTATTCAAAGAAATAACCTTGCTTTTTGTTAATTTTCTGTATGTTAAATATTTTCTATTTCATTAATGTATGCTCTTATTTTTATTAAATACTTCCTTTTAATATTTGGAGTTTAATTTATTGTTTCTTTTCTTACTTCTTGAGAGATATAAATATTTACATCCTTCAGTTTCATTATTTTACTTCCTAATCCATCCATTTAATACTAGTAATTTCCCTATAAGCATAACTTTTGCTGCCTCCCACAACTTTTGATATATTGTATTTTCCATCGCTGGTATTTTCTATTTACCATTCTTTTTTTAATGCATTATTTAGGGATGCATTAATTTTAAAAATTGTGTATTTTCAGGTTTGCTTTCACACTGATTTCTAGCTTTATTCCACTATGGTCCAGAATGAGGCCAAGTGTTGAGTGTTCCTTTGCATTTTAATTGAATATGTATTCTAAAGGTTAATATTTACTCTTTTTATTCACTTTCTCTATCCTTATAGAAGTTATGGAATTATTGAGAGTTATATAAATATATCCAAAAACTGACTGTGGATATGTTTATATCTCTGTTTAGATGTGTCGGTCTCTGATTTATATAATTTGATCTTGTTAATCAGCTCATGCAAATTTAGGTTTGTTACATCTTCCTGTGGAAGTGACTCTTTCCCATTATGTATTATCTTTCTCCATCCCTAGAAATGCCCATTGCCTAAAAATCTACTTAGCCTGATGTTACTCTAGTTACAACAATTTTTTTTATTATTAATCCTGGTATGAAACATATGTATATATATTTTAACCAGCATATAGTTTTTTTCTATTTATAATATAGTCTAAAATATATATTTATGTATCTATATGTATATATACTTGAGGTTAAATTTATTTTCTCAATATTTAATATTTGCTTTATATTTATATTATAGGACCATTGTTTTCTTTTTTCCCCTTATCTTCTTTTGGATTAATCAGATAGATAGATATAGATATAGAAGTAAATATCAATAACATAGATTCAAAATTTCCCCCTTTAGCTTATGGCTACATTATTTTTCATTATTCTTTTAATGTTTATGCAGGAGATTACCACGTGTGACCTTAACCTATTATCTTCTACTATCATTACTTATTTTCTTTCTGGATAGTACAATAAACATAATATTTTAGCTGCATTAACTCTGCTCTCACTTTTGAGATACTGATATTGTAGTATATAATTCAAAACAAATTAATGCCTAGAAAATATTATTCTTGTTTGTTATAGTCAATCTTCTTTAAATTAAGCTATGGTATAAACCTTTCCATTGCTTTATATTTCTTCTTACATTTATATGCTTCTATCTAAGATCATATTCCTTCTATCTGAAGGAACTCTAATAGCACTTCTTTTAGTGCAGGTTTAATATGGTGGATACTCTTGGGTTTTGTCTAAAAGCATCTTTATTTTCACTTCATTTGGTGGGTGATTTTGTTGTATATAGAACTCTTGGTTGGTAGTTTCTGTTAACCTTTTAAAAAGCCATTCCGTTGTCTTTTGGATTACATTATTTCTGTTGAGATATCAACTGTCAGTCTTTTTTCTTTTCTTTTCTTTTCTTTTTTTCTCTTTCTGAGGTACTTGGGGCCATGGAGTGAACCCAGGACCTTGTATGTGGGACCTGTGCTCAACCACTGAGCCACATCGGCTCCCTTGAGTTGGCTTTTTAAAATTTGTTTTGCTTGTTGTTTCTTTGTTTTTTTTTTTAGGAGGCACTGGGAGCCAAATCCAGGACCTCCCACATGGGAAGCAGGTATTCAACCACTTGAGCCACATCTGTTATTTTTTTAAGATAATGTATCTGTTTTCTCTGAGTGTCTTTGATTTTCTTTTCCTCCTGCTTTACTACTTTGTGCTTAGTTAAGCATTTCTTTATAACTACCCTTACTGGGGCTCATACAGTTTCCTAAACATAATACTTCTTGTTATTTTTTAACTTTTAAAAATCTCTGGCAAATTATTTCTTCATATATTTCTTGTGCCTCATTCTCTCTCTCCTTCACTCTTTGGTCCTTTTGTAAATATAATTTCACTCAGATTCAAAGTATTCATCATGCCCATATGTTTTTGATGCTCTTTCCTATATTTTCCATTATATTTTCTCTCCCTGTTACAGTTTGGATATTTTCTTCCCATATTTTATATCTTCCACTTTACTAATCCTCTTTTCTTCTGTGTCTAATCTTGTATTAAATAAATTTAATGTGTTCTTAATGTTAGCTTCTGTATTTCAATTCTAGAATTTCCATATGATTATTTTTTTAGGAGATTCCGGGGATTAAACCCAGCACCTTGTATATGGAAAGCAGGTGCTCATCCACTGTGCTACATTCGCTTCCCAATGAGAGTTGCTTTTTTTTTCGTTTGTTTTTAGGAGGTATCAGGACTCGAACCTGGGATCTTGTACATGGGAAGCAGGCGCTAAACCACTTAAGCTACATATGCTCCCTCCAAATGATTGTTAAGATGTCATTTTTTTTCTGAAAACCTCCATTTTGTTATTTATCTTCTCAAACATATTAATCACATTTATTTTAAAGCCTTAGTCTAATAATTTCAATATTCTGAACAGCTGTGACCTATTGCTATTGTTTCTTTTTGCTCTGAGTTTTAGTTATTGGTCCTAGCTCAAACTATTCTTGAAAATATTTTAGTCAATGTCTGGCATGATGTATCAAAAAATGGAAATGTTTTATGATGTTATTTTTTCCAGCATTCAGTTAGAAGTAGTACAGCATCCAATCAAGAACAGATACGAAATGAGTCTAGATCTCAGTTGTACTAAGTCCTAGCCTATTCTATTATTCTTATTACTAGGTCATAGTTCTTCAGGTAACCTAACTCAAGGCTGGGTTATTCAGTAGGCCCGCTCCTAAACTCCAATTTTTGACCCCCTTTCCCTAGAAGGCTGCCAAAATTGTTGCTTATTTAACTGCTGTGGATTTCTTGCTCCCTTGATTCATAATGCTTTGATTGGCAGCTTTCTGGACGAAAAAAATCAGTGGGGAATGTTAGAATCACCTATCTGTATTTTTCATTTCTTTAGGATATTGCCACTCATGTTAACAATATTTGTGGTTGATAGTGGTACAAATATTGGTGTGATAAAGCTACTTCAACTAGTCAGGAGAAAGTTCTTCATTATTATTATTTTTTAATAATAGATTATGTGTATTTATAGAAATATTTGGACCACTTCTCAATAGGACTTTAGAAAATAGCTTAAAGATTATGATAATGGATAGGTGGAGAAAGGAGTGAGTATTATTTTGTATAGAAGTAGAAGCACTTTACATAGAAATATGCTAATTGTTTATTCAATGACTTATACAAAAAACATTTAATTAGTACTGAAGCCTTATTTCTCCCAGGTATCCATCAGTATGAATATTGAACAAAAGAATTGACACTGAACTCATGAGCCATTAGAGGATTTCAAATATTTAAGTGTGACCAAATCCCATCTAAATTTCAATAGGAACATTCTGGTCCTGGAAGAGGAATAAAAAGAAATTCAGGATAAATATTTTAAGATATTGGAGCTGGGTTTCTTCTCAACATTTTTAATACTTTGGGTCAGATAATTCTTTGGTTTGTGTGTGCGTGTGTTCTATGATGGGCTCTATCGTGCATTTCAGCATCCCTGGCCTTTACCCATTTGATGTCAATATAACTCCTTAAGTTGTGACAACCAAAACTATTTTCAAACATTGTCAAATGTACCCGTGGAGACAAAATCAACCTAGCTGAGAACCTCTGAGGTAGAGTAACACTCTGAGAATGAGATAGTGGTATCTCAAAGAGAAGCTTAATAAGTGAAGTGATGGGAAGTGGTTGGATAGTGTGTATTTGAAGCTGAGATCTTTTCTTGGACAAATGGATATGGGGTTTGAAAGAAAGATGAGTAAAAATGGCTACAAGGATTTGGTCGAAGCAACTGTCAGTATAGACTCATTAACACAGAGGGGAAAGACTGCAGTAGGAGCAAGGTTTGGGAGTAAGAATTGGGAGTTCAATATTAAGATACGATAAATTTCTAAGTGGAGATGACAAATAGGATTTGGGGGTTAGGAGAAGGTTCTTGGGCTGGGTATTTAAGTTTGAAAATTGTTGGCACCCCCAGTTTTGGAAGTGTGAAGTTTAAGAAAAATCAGCAAAGGAAACTGAAAAGAAGTGACCCACCATGTTAAAGGAATACCTGACAAATATGATATCCTCAAAACCAAGTAGAAATATGTTTCAAGGAGATGGATTGACCAACAGTTCTGATAGGTTAGGTAATATGAGGACCAAGAACTGACTACTGGATTGAACCATGTGGCGGTTCCTAGCCACCTTGGTAAGAGCAATTTTGATGGAATGGTAGATACAAAACTCTGACAGGATTTGATTCAAAACAGAATTGACAAAAGAGATCAGAGAAAGAAAGCCAATATTTACAACTTTTAAAGAATTTTGCTCTAAAAGAAAACACATAAATAAGGCAGTAGATGGAGGAGAAGTGGGGTCAGAAAAGATCTTAAATGATGGGAATAACAATATGTATGTATGCTGTTGGGAAAGATGTGGTAGAAGAACAACAGAGGAGCAAGAGAGGGAAACAGAGAATGAGAATAATTCTTGGAGACATGTCCCTGAGTATGTGAGAGGGAGTTGGATCTAGTACAGAAGTGGAAGATTTGAGTTTATGATCCATTATTTCCTAAACTCAGCTTTTTTGGTCATTTGACAAAATTTATTTAAGTAGCAATTAAATGAAACATTTTTTCCCCTAAAAATTAGTAGAGAAAATAGTATTATAATAGAAAAATAGGATGGGCAATATCCTAGAAAGATGACTTTTTATGTAGAATTTTTTTATTTTACTTTTAAAGAAGTTTTAGATTACATAAATATTACATCAAAAATATAGGGAATTCCCATATATCTCACCCACTACCTCTCCCACACTTTTCCCCATTAACAACATCCTTCATTAGTGTGGTACATTTGTTATGATTGATGAACACATATTGAAGCATTGCTACTAACCATGGTCTATAGTTTATATTATGGTTTGTACTTTGCACTGGACAATTTCAAAGGTTTTAAAAAATGTATAATGGCCTGTATCCATCATTGCAATGTCATGCAGAACAATACCAATGTAAAGATGACTTTTTAAACTTAGCGTGCCTTAGTTTGATAAAGGGCTGCTGATGCAAAGTACCAGAAATGGGTTGACTTTTTAATGGAGATTTTATTTAGGATAAAAGCTTACAGTTCCAAGACCGTAAAATGTCCAAATTAAGGCACTGTCACACTTAGGGTGCACCTGTGAAGCAAGAGGGCTGCCAATCTTTGCTGAGGTCTCTGCCTTCCCCTCCAGGATCTACCATTTTCCGGAGCTCAGCTGTGGGCAACCAGGCAGTGGGTTTGTCTCTTTCCAGGCCTCCTCTCTCAGTCTCTCAGGACTTCTCTGTTTGCATTCAATCCTTTCTCTCACATGGCAGGAACAAATATAGCAGCCCCTTTTTCCTGTGTGTGTGTCTCTCTCTCTGTGTCTGTTTTTTCTCAGACCCAGCAATAGGGCAGAGACTCAAGCTGAGTCACACCTCACTGATGTAGTCCAATCAAAAGGGTCTCATACCCACAAGAATGGATTAGTTCAAAAACATAATCTTTTTATTTTTTTGGGATTCATAAATGAACTTCAAACTGTCACACAGTGTTTAATTTCTGTCCTTTCTAAAAAAATTATTAAATAGTGCCAAAATATTTTTGAGACATAAATCCACCAATAGAAAGAGATAAGAGACAACAATGGTAAAATTGGAATGAAATTGAATGAGTTATAACAGACTGCTGGGAAAGTCATGGACACAAACAGCTACCATCACCCAGCCATCACCTACACTCCTCCATTCCCCTCTGCTTGTTTGTGTGCAGGTGTTCAGTATGTTTCCATTTCTGCTTGTTTGTATGCAGGTGTTTAGTATGTTTCTATTTCACAAGAGACCACAGGAAGCCTGAAGGAGATGATAAATCCTAACCAGCCCAAGCTGCTTGACAGGGCACAGGGTCTGCTTGATGAATGCTTTTTGCTAATTGGCCAGGCTCCCTCCCCATGCGGTGTATAAGGCCCCAACCAGACAGGTAGCACAATTGTCCCTTATGTCTGACATGAAGCGGGCTGTGCAGAGCTGCCAACCCTGACCTTAGCAATTGCTTCCTTGGGCTTTCAGTCATGATGGGATCTCTTCCCCAGCTATTTTGGACCATGTGTGCTGTGTAAGTAACAAAGCAGTCATTGCTGAATGTCTCTATTGTGCCTGAGCGTTTGTTCACATGGTGATCATACAGCAACTTGCTCCACACTGACTTAGTGAAAAGCTAAATCCTATGCTGGCAGTAGGGAAAGCTCAGGAAAACTCATTTATAGTTTAAACCCCCCTCTCGGGGTTTATAAAAAATGTTATTTGAGCTTCAGGTTTCTTCCCCACCTTGGTAGAAGACTGATGGATTTCAGTTGCTTCTCATTATTCTCAGTATTTATATTCTCTAAAGCAGCTGTGAATACTGAATTAGTAAATAAATACTAAGCCATTGCTCCCAGAGAAAACCATTGCTCCTTCAAGACTTTGGTTGCATTTTTATTAGCCAATCAATACATAAACTTGATTTAGGCACTTTTCTGTTTAAAGACTACTCATTTAATATATATTGTTAATTCATTAACGTTAAACTCATGGCCAACAGCACTATAACTTATGTCTGAAATGTTATATAACAAACATTTTCACTATAAGGTATACTAGACAGTACCTCAGCACTGTGCTTGGCAGTTGTTTTAAACAAGAACATCACCAGAAGAAAGCACCAAAATGCAAAAAATGTAACACTAAATACATGGTGAAAGGAGCATATTTGCAGTATGAGAGCTGAAACAAGAAGGCACAGCATGTCTTTGACCTCAGCTGGGAATTTCAAGCATTGGCAGCATCGGGCAGCTCAAATTTTTCACTGCACTGCACATGCCTATGAATGACTGAGACGGTGCCACAAGTTTTGATTTTGGGGTTACAAATAAGTTTTAGTAAGTAGGCAAATTCACAGATATAGACTCTGTGAATAATGAGGACCATCTCTATTCTCCTGAGCACATGAAACAGAGGCTATCTGAACTGCTGGTAACTAGGTTTGACAGAGGGTAGAATTTATAAAAAGGAAGCATCCGGAAACAAAAGAGACACTTAGAAAAAGAAATAGGAAAAGAACACCCAATAAAAGGCCTGGAAGATGAAGTTGAGAAAATTTTCCAGAAAATAGAACAAAATGCTATAAAATGGATACTAGGAGGGAAAATAATTATATACATAAATACATAAAATATAGAGAAATTACCATTTACTCCATAATATACATATCTAATATACATACAGTATACATACTATATGTATACATATCTAATATACATACAGCATACTAGATATGTATATTTTGGATGTGCATTTATATACTTTAGTTTCAATGGACAAAGTCAACATGTTCCACATATTTTAGATCACCATTACCCACTTATCTTCCACTTCAGTGTTTAAATTATTTAAAATAAATATTATAAGACTACAAAGAACCCCAAAGTAAAATAAACAAATGAAGAACAAATCTAGAGAAAGCACTTGCCTCAAAGCTCAGATGTCAAAATGAGAAAGCACACATGTTGATAATTAGAGTACCAGTCTAGGAAATCTATCATCTAAACAATAGGGGTTCTAGAAAAATTAATAGAGGAAAATTTTAAATGAATTATTCCAGAATATATTCTGGGACTATGGAATATGAGTGAGCATAATGACAAGGCCCACCAAATTCCCAGAACAAAGCTTGGAAATAGATTTATACCATGGCATATAATCCTGAAATAGTGAACTCTGTTGTGAAACACAGGTTACGAGAGAGAGAGAGAGAGAGAGAGAGAGAGAGAGAGAGAGAGAGAGAGAGAGAGAGAGAGAG
>JAQZBX010004646.1:0-19531 GCA_029593785.1 Cabassous unicinctus | reverse complement strand
CTGGGGAAAGAGACGAGCCTTATGCCAGCCTACAGCTGAGATTGGAAGAAGCTGGGACCATGGAGCCTCAGGAGGAAGAGGAAGACTGAATCCTCGCAGAGACCGACAGCCATCTTGCTCCAACGTGTGGCAACAACAATTGTCATGCATGTCATATCCATAAACAATAACAAAACAGCATTTGTTGCATTTCAAAAATATCTTTATTTCTAACATTTATATAATATGAAATATAGATAATATAATTACCATATTTGAAACAGAAAATATCAGCCAACTATAATTTGTGAGAAACCAGCTTCCAATGTTGGGTTTATTATTAATGACGTGTTCCATATAATGCCATCATCTGAGGGATCATATGTGGGCTTAGAATATTTCAAGATAAGCAGTTTTATTTTTAAGTGAGTATCTTGGAATATTCCCCACCAACAGCCATTCAAGATCTTATTTAAATTCTGGAATACCTCATTTACTAGATCCTGTAACAATTGAATCACAATATTATTGACAATGTCATACAAAGGTATGAGTATGCAGGGAACTTCCAGTCAAATACAATTCTTTATCTAATTCAACTAGTAGAGGTCATCATGGGATGGATTTGGGTGCACCATTTACCTCTAGCATATAGAATTAACCAAACATTTTCAGCAACATAGGAACATTGCATTTTGACCAATAAAGCACTTCAAATTATAAAAATAATATATCTGCTGGTATCGAAAGGTCATCAAACAAATTTCCCAGCTACCAATATCAATTGTCATATGATTTTCAACTTAACTTTCAGAAAGGGATTATTCTTAGAGTAGTCTGATAAGCCCTTTTCAGGCTTATAGTACATATCCAATAATGTTTTTTTTAATTGTACTGAAATTAAAATCATTAAAACTGATTATTTCTTTTGAAATGCCCACCAGTCAACCAATAGTTCTCAAGTGCAGATACCCTTTGAGATACTACAAAAAGTTAAAATCTGCCAAAGACTAAACAGGTAATTAGATTCAGAAAATAAAGTTATATTTGATTATCTCTAGCACTCATGCATTTTCCAGATTTGTCACTTTAACTTACTAGCAGTAAAATATTTCTGCATGTTAATTATGATGTCCAAGATATTTCTGTTGAATCATCATTAGATGCCCTGAAGATGGCCTATATCTTTGTTCCTCAAGTTGTGGTCTCATCCTAAAACTACTGAATCGAAATCCATGTTTTACCAAAATACCTAGTGATTGGTGTGCACAAAATATTTGAGAAGCATTAATCTATGCATTATCAATCAAACTTTAAGGTATAGAGATATTTTTATTTCTTGGTAAGAATCCATTTTATTTTTATAATATCAATATGTAAACATTTATTTAAAAATAAATATTAAAGTGTTTTACAAAAATAAGCAAACTAATCAACAAACTGATTTATCATCTAAATAGATGATAAAAATTCCTGACAACCTAAGATATAGAAAGTCAGAGATTTACTGTAACTAGAAATTTTATGATAGGATAGTTTGAATATTTTAATTTCTCATTTAATATTTTTCTTTTCTTTAATAAGAAATGTTAAAAGCACAGTAGGGAAACATAATCTTGTGACAATGCAGATGGCAGCAAACCACCTAATCCTATCCCAGATTTTATGCAGAATGTTTAGACAAAAATATTAAAGAAAACAGAATTTCCAGCTCTGCCTCATATCAAAATATGGCTTAGCAGAAATAATTTACAAAGTAAAAGAACACCCAACTGAGATCAAACTGTATACAGCACCTTACATTTTCAAACAAGGCAGAATTCACATATAAGAATCACCTGGAACATTTCAATTGGTAGCTTGGGTAACATTCATAAAGAAAGATAAAAATTTCTTTTTTTCTGTCCTTTTTTGGAGTATTCCAAAGGAGACTTTAAAATTGTAAATGGAGAGTTGAAAACGACATATTAATAAAATACATGAAAATATTCTACTTTCATTCCATAAAACTTCTCTGGCACTTAAAAACAAAACACAGCCACAAGTATGGGTAAGCTTGGTTATCTTTAAAAACGGAAAGAAAACTTACTGGTGATAAATGTGGAGATATGCATGAATAATTAGCATAGAAAATATAGGCAAGAAAGTAATTGGTTACATGGGAAAATATATATCCATATATCTATTATACTAGGATTTAATGTTGCAGTAGTAATGTTTATAAACAATAGATCACAAAAGTATTTATGTGAATATGTGAGCATCATGGAATATATTATTAGCAGAGTGGGTAAGAACGTGGACTTTGGATTCAAACTGCCTGTGTCTGAATCTGAGTCCCTTCACTTGGTATTTGTGTGACCTGGGGCCAAGTTACTGAACAGTCCAGGAGCTCAGCTTTCTCATCTGTAACATGGGGATTAATTATATTTGTGTCACAGAATCCTGAGGATTAAATGATAGAACCTTTTTAAAGCACTTAGCACTATGCCTGAGACCTCCATAGTCAATAAGTAAGTGTTGAATAAACTAGTTTCTTATCTAAGAACTCCATGAAGACTAGTAGCCACAGGAAAGGAGGAAATATTTGCCACTGTCCATTCTGAACAAAGTGCAAAGTGTCCTGAGAGGTATCTGCCAAGCTTAGTTTTTTAATTTTAATTTTTCTTATTTTTAAGGAAGCTTTAGATTACATAAATGTTACATAAAAAAATATAGCGGATTCCCACAGCACTACCCCTCCCCCTCCCACACTTTTCCCACATTAACATCCTTCATGGGTGTGGTACATTTGTTACAATTGAAGAACACATATTGAAGCACTGAAAGTGCCTAATGCCAGTAAGACTGCCCCCAGCATTAAGCTGTTCCTTGAATTTGCTGAACTTCCTATCGTTATATACTTGGCAACATGATCTTTCAGGGCCACAATGACCTTATTTCTATTTTGGGAATGGTAATAGTGTTGTTATGAGAATTAAATGTTAGCCATTAATCTAATCCTTATTCTTTGCCGATACTACTACATGGCCTTTGCTCTCCTACGTAACTCCAGCTACTCTGATTCTCTCTGTGGTTCTTGCTCAGGCCTGATGTCTTAAACCTCTTGTGTCTGACCAGCTTCACACAAAGTTTTGTGGCTTTAACTAATCTACGGTTATCAGTCATTGAGCTGCCCTCAGTTTTGGGATCACCAAGTACTGACACTTGACCCACTGTGTATGAATATTTCTTTCCTAACCATTCCACAATGATTTCACAGTTGGAAATCTTTATTTCCAACTTTATTCTTGGATATCCATTTAATTAGAATATTTAAATTGTTCACACAATCGAATAGAATGTTCTCCCCAAATCACCAAAACTTAGAGTTCTATTTAGATAGCTAGATCAAAAATTAAGGCATTTTCACTTAAAGTGTTCTATGAAAATTAAAATTTAAAGAAATTTAGATGTGTAGATGTAATTTAAACAGGCAACTGATAGAAAAATTAGTAGTATTTGTAATTTACCACACAGTTCCTCTAATTGCATTATGGGCATAAAAATATAGAAATGTAGAATAATAAATTGTGCCTGACAGTCAAGTAACGTTGATAGATTTTATAGTGGCATTTGAAAATAGAACATGTATAAAACTGATCGTCCAGGGAAGCAGGTGTGGCTCAATCGATAGAGCTCCCGTCTACCATATGGGAGGCCCCGCCTCCTTGTGAGGGCAGGCCGGCCCGTGCGGCGCGGTGGGCTGATGCAGCAGGACCTCACAGCAAGGGGGAGATAAGCAGACACAGAAGAAACACACAGCGAATGGACACAGCAAACACAAGCAGCAAGGGGGGGATAAATAAATAAATAAATAAATAAATCTTTAAAAAAACAAAACAAAACTGATCCTCCAATTTATATAAACATTTTAAAGTTAACAGATAAGTTGAAGGCAGGCTATATAGAGCTATTAAACATCCAACATTTGAGTCTTCTAAATATTAGGAAAGGAAGTAAAGTGAAGGGAAAATAAAAGTAATAGTTGTCATATGCATTTGTCTGATTTCCCTTCTACTTGAAAGGCTACTGTGAATAAAACAGAGGGAAGTTAGAGTATCACATCAGATTTACATGCTGGGCTCTTTACCTGGAACATGATTGTCAAATTTTTGTGCCATACTAAGAAACCACAGAAAGACTAATGGGAAATATTTTACCCTTACTTTCCTAGGTTGCCTGCTGTGATATTTGTTCACTATAAAATGTATAAATATAATAGAGATTAACACTCACATCTATTTTAACACTGTGTCTAATCTCATAAATATTTAAATATTAACCCCATATAAATAAAAAGATCTAAATATGTAGATGCAAAAGTATGAATAGAAAATGAGAAAATTTCAATTTTTTGTTCGATATCAACCATAGTCTATCACAAAGTTTGAGGACAGAAAATTAGCAATAGCTAAATTTCTTAAATTAGGAGAAATTAGGACATTGGGCAATTATAATTTCTTATTGCTGAAACTAGAGCAATACTGCTATTTTTATAGTTAGATTATTAACTGGAGTATTGCTTCCAGTTCTGTCTAAAGATAAAACTGTAGACCATGAAATTTTAATTGACTGTCTAATTTTACTGATATCTGGAAAATGTAAAATAGATTGGATAAAAATGAGTTAGATAAAAAGTAGAAAAGTGTGTATAAATTTTGAGTCTTCACAATTTAGGATTTAAGTCAAATGTCCCACTGGAATCCATTTTAGATCAAATATTAATATTACATTTTAATGGCTTTTGTACCTGATTATCATAAAGCATATCTATTCTAATCTCACTGTCACTTACTAAGCTTTCTTTTAAAATTCTTTATTTTAACAAGCTACAAGAAACTACTGAATTGATCGCAAACAAGTAAATATCAAAGCTTGCTCATTTAAATCCAAGTAAAGATTTAGGTCAATAACTTTATATAACACTAATGGCAATTATACATGGAAAATAACTCATACCTAGGGCAAGGCCAAATTTAAAAGATTTGACCAACAAATTAGTGAGAACCCAATTCATCAGGCCTTGTAACATCACTCGCGTAATAAAAATGAGAAACATTAAAAGAGATAAAGATGAAGTGCCATCTCGAGAGAGAGAGAAATTGCTGAAAGGGCCACAGAAAATAATGCCAGCATCTTTGTACTAAATGATGTGGATTATCTTCAGCAAAGCATAATACGCTTATCATCTTTAATAAATTCTAAATAAGAGGGAAATACGTGCCAGAAAATTGAAGAAATTTTATAGAAGAAATGCTCAAATATTTTATTCATCTCTTTTATTCTGCCTGCCACCTGGGAGAGAACACACATATTCTTTTCAGGAAAGAGTTGCCTAATTCCTAAAGGGACTTTCATAATTTGAAAATATTTCTTAGAGTTAACACTTGTTCACAGAACTTCCCAGACAAAATCTTAGAGACTCTTTCCCTCATGTGCCCACAGTCTTAGCTTATCTGAATTCTATCCATCCTCCTAAGCTTGGTTTGATTCCTACTGTCTGAGAAACATCTTATACATTTCCCCATGTTTCCTTGGTGGCTTTGGCTGTCAGAAGGTCCAGATAATGCACCCCCAATGGCAAAGGGGCAGCCAAGCAATAAATTCCCTTTTAGTTTCCACAGCTATTCCCAAGCAGTTTCTCAGTACCGCCCACCTGGAGACAGTCTGTGTGGCTGAATGAGATGAGAGACCAAGCTATCAGCTGTGTTTCTTTGTGGCTTGAAGTGAGGCAGTTCCGCTTGAAGTGAAGCAGAGCAGGAAGATATCACCTTGCATTACTTCCTGTCTTTACCTGTCTCAATTTTGCTGCCCCCAGATTGGACCTCCCAGAGAAGTGGTACTTAATTCTGTTTCCAAGGGAACTCAGGCCAAGATTTGCAGCTTTCTTTATCACCCCCACCCCATGCCTACCCTGTTTCCACAGTCCACAGGATACATTCTCTTTCTCCCTTCTGAAATATTTTTTTTCCCCACATTGGTCAACGGAGATGCAAGGAGGTAAATTTCTTCTTAATCCAGGCCTGCATGCAGATCTTCTGATCCTGGGCCAGTGTTTTCTCTATTGCATCATTATTTGAATCAGTATGATGCCATAGATTTTTAATTATCTTTTTAGATGAGCCTTAGCTGTTCAAATAGACTGTAAAAGCTAAGTTTTTGCGGCAAATGGTATAGAGGTTTTAAAACCCAGGATAAAAAAGTCAGATTGCTTCCCTCTTATTATTCTAGCAGTGGAAGAATTTGTATCATTGATACAAAGGCAGCGGCCACCAGAGGTTCTGAGGGGAGGGAAAGCGAAGAATAGGTGTAACAGAGAGCATTTTTGGGACATTGGAATTGTCCTGCATGACACTGCAATGACAGAGACAGGCCACTATACATTTTGTCAAAACCTAGAAAATTGTGCAGTGCGAAGTGTAAACTATAATGTAAACTACAGACCGTGATTAGTAGCAATGTTTCAATACGTAACAAATGTGCATATTGTACAATTGTAACAAATGCGTCACACTAATGAAAGATGTTGTTAATGGGGGAAAGTGGGTAAGGGTGAGGGGTGGGGTATATGGGAATCCCCTATATATTCTTTTAATTATTTTTTTTTATTTTTAAAGAAGCTTTAGATTACATCAATGTTACATAAAAAATACCAGGGATTCCCATATGCCCCCCTCCCTCACCCTCCCACACTTTCCCACACCCTATATTTTTGATGTAACGTTGTTGTTATCTAAAGCTTCTTTAAAAATAAAAAAAAAAAGTCAGATTGCTTTGGATTTGGGTTCTGGATATATTACTTTTTTAAACTTTTTTTAAAAATTGAAGTTATTCACACATGAACATCTATGAACAATAAGTATATAGTGTAAGTTGTGAACTTACAAAACAAACATGCATATCATCATACAGGGCTCTCATACATCACCTCACCACCAACACCTTGCATTGTTGTGAAAAATTGCTACAAACTATGAAAAAACATTATCAAAACATTACTACTAACTATAGCCAATATCTTACATTTGGTGTAGGTTTCTCCCAACCCACCCAGTTAATGACACCTTGTATTAGTATTATACTCCCACCTACTACAAGATCTTTTAGATGTTTCCCTACATTATCTTCTAGAACTTTTATGGTCCTGGCTTTTATGTTTAGTTGTTTGATCAATTTGAGTTGATTCTTGTATAGGGTGTGAGACAGGGATCCTCTTTCACTCCTTTAGTTATGGATATCCAGTTCTCCCAGCACCATTTGTTGAAGAGACTGTTCTGTCCCAGAAAAGTGGACTGGATAGGCTTATTAAAAATATGTTGACGATAGAGTTGAGGATCTAGTTCTGAACTCTCAATTCAATTCTATTGAACAATGTGTCTATATTTATGCCAATACCATGCTGTTTTGAGCACTGTAGCTTTATAATATACTTCAAGGTCAGGAAGCATGAGTCCTCTGACTTTGCCCTTCTTTTTTTTTTTCCAGAGTGTTTTTAGCTATTTGGGACAATTTTCCATTCCAAAATATTTGGTAATTGACTTTTCTATTTCTGTAAGTTAGGCTGTTGGAATTTTGATTGGTATTGCATTGAATCTAAAAATCAATTTGGGAAGAATTGACATATTCACTTTGTTTAGTTTGTTTTGAAGGTTAAATGAAGGAACATATATAAAAAGTGCTTATCATTGCTGCTCAAAATATGGTACTAGTATTGTTTATTTCTTTGTGATCTCCAAGAATGCCTACACAATTAGTAATTACTTAATAAATATGTCTTTTCTGGGCCTATCACTTTTGAAACTTCAGCTTTTTCTTTCTGGACAAGAATCTGTACTTATTAATATTGTCAATAAATTTCGTAAACTAACAGAAATTCACTTAGTCAAATAATCATGTTCTTTATACATATAGCAAGCTTTTAAAGAAACAAAACAATGGGTTATTTGACTAAGTGAACTTCTGTTCGTTTGCCTATGCATTACAAAGCAGCAGAAGTTGAGTGAAAGAAATACATCTAAATTGCCTAGATAAGATTTGATTCTACAGAGAAAATTTCCACTATTCTTTTGTACAGTACCGATCATGAAACAAAGGTCCCATTAAAGACAATAATATATCAATAATATATCCTTATTAATTACTATGATAATATGGGTCTTTTGGGGGGGATTCCTAAACCTTGAACTGATTCACAGAAAATGTATTGATAGTATCCATCATATTTTCTCAATCTGTCCTAGCTCTGGACAAATAGTATTGCTTTCATTCCCTATGTAGAGTTACATTAGGCACAGTGTGTTATAACTTGTATTGAGTACGAAGGGGGTGGTGAGGTAGGAAAATGTAAACGGAAATGAAAACCTACATCAAGTGAAATCCTAAATTGGTAGCACAAATCCAATTTTGCTGTTTTGTCAAAAAATAGATTTGTCTCAACTCTCTAGGGGAAAAACAGGCATGCATGGTTGCCTTTTAGTTGCCTTTTTCACCACTCTCTGGATAATAGAAGAAGATATATTTTAAATAGATTAAATAGCTAAAGATATGCTTCCTATGAATTAGTTATTCAAGAAGAATCTGGGTGTGTATGCAGCTAACCGAAAGGATGTAATTAGCAAACGACTGACTACAAGTGTTACCTAGAGATTAGAAATAGATTCAAACACATTTTAATTTAATTGGGAATAAAAATATTACTGCTACTTGTGTCTAATTTTTCAGGATACCTGGTTTCTGCAGTTTTAATTGTTTGTCTCGTATGTAATTACTGATATGAATGGCCAAATGTTTCAAGGTTAAGTCTTTGTTTCAACTGAACTAAAATCCAAAGCACAAATCAAGCATCATATATTCAGACCTCAGAATTCATCAAAATGTGTCTCCTTGGTTAATATACGCAAATAATTTAAAAGCCAGATTTGTAGTGCTGAGATGTAAGCCAAACACAGATTCAGGGTGACTGAATTATTATACAAATTAGGAGGTGGCAGATAAGACCAGGTGCTAAATAACATAATTATTTGGTGTCATGATGTGTCTTCACTCCGATGGCATGCCAAAATGTGTGCTGCTAGGCTGATTCCCACGAAATGTTAAGGAAATGTGATTTAACATTAACACAACAGCATCAGATGGAAAGCTTAGCTAAATTAATCCAGTGAAATAGGTCTAAGAGGAATATTTAGCTGTTCACTACAAGAAGGGAAAGATAAAGAAAAGTGTCTCCATTTGCTGCAGTATTTTGGGATGCCTCAGACAACACAAAAAGGAATTAATATAGATTCATATGCTAACATGCCTTACAGCCTAAACGAATCAAAAGAAAAGATGGGAAATTATAAAGTTGGCAAAGGACAAAAAAGTTTGTGAACATGGGAGTTAAAGGAAATTAGAAAAAAATGTGTGTTCCCAAAATAACTAGAGGAGAGCCAATTGAAAACACAATGAGAGAGAGTTCTGCAGAACTGAATTGAGAAGTTTGAAGAATGTGAGGACATTTTGGTTATGATTTTCATTACATTTATGATAATGAGCCTATTGAGTGATTTCCTCAAGGCTTTGAAATTTTACAACGTAAAGTTATATTGGCAAGAAACTTCAAGATAGATAGAAGAGATTCAAATACAGCCAGATGAACTTAACCTAGTGGGCCCCAGTTTCCTTCAGGAAGTTGGGTTGATTAAGTGATTATTATCCCTGTTCATTTGTGCTTTCTGTAATTTGGTGATTTCCGAACATGCTTACCTGGGAAATGCTTCTCTTTGCTATCTTGAAGAGGTTTTGAAAGGGACAGATGACAGGAAAACTTCCATTTCTGAATCCTCTTTGGCTCTTCAATGATTGTATTCTTCAGGATCTGTAAGACTAGTCTTAGTGTATGATTGCCAATAGGATACCGATTTGGACATGACTCCTTGCTTGCTATCCTTAACCTTTTTATCTTCATCTTAATACACAATTCCATTCCTAGGTCAATTCCTTTGAGGAGCTTAGTGAGCTTAGAGCTGATAATCAAATTTGCAAATCTATGTCTTTATGTGGCCAAAATTTTATTGTACACTATTAAAAGTCCAGTCGGTCTTTGGAACATTGTGAATGTGGGATGCTAAGCCACAAAAGAAGTGATTTATTTTATTATATTAATGTCAATTAAGACTCCATCCATTAGTATTTTATGATATATAAGCTTATTCTATAGCTCTAACATATAAAAATATAGTTAGACTGCCTATATCACTGTTTTCAGATATGTTTTTAGTCCAATCTTGAGGAAAATAATATGCATAGTAAGAAGGTCCACGTTTAACTCCACAGATAGACACTACAATAAACCAGAAAGCTAACTAAAGGGTTATAGTGTGGTATGTAAGGTTGAACATAAGCCTGGAGTCAGAGCTTCCAGAATTTGAATGCTTCTCTATCACTTACTAACTGTGTGAATGTGGGTGTGATAGTTAACCTCTCTTAGATTTATCCATCTAAAAATATGAATAATACCTCCATAATAGGTACGTCGTGAAAATTAAATATTTTATTTAAAATCTGAACACATTGCCCAATATGGGTAAAATCTACAAATGGTTGTTATCACCATTATGATATAGACTCAGAGTCAATTAGGGGAGATAGTTCTGGTTGTGTAAGTCAACTTGAGATGTTATAGTTATGTTATTAACTACAGCCAAGCAACCGTTTATTAGTCAAAGCTGTTGGATGCCTCACAAAATGATTTGAGTCTCCTTTACTTGTATTTATAGGAATTATAGGGAAAATGCATTGCGTATTGAGGAAGGGAATTCTATATCTAAACCTTGGAAATGGCTCTAAGTATGACATTAAGTAAGGACTAAGACAGTCAGAATAAGCCTGCACCTCCCACCTTCCTGTTCTGGGAACCATTCTTACCCCATCCCCCCTGTAGCTGATGACCTGTCTGCCTATTCCACAGGTCTCTGAGCTCACTCAAAATTTGTAAACCCAGAATTTTTCCCAAGGCCTGTCAAATTGGTTTGCAACTCTGCTTATAAATAAATGAATAGTTTGACAAGTTACACTTGAGAATCATATTTGTCACTCCAAATCAGTAGTTCTCAAGCTCGGTCCTCAGGAGACCTAGGGGATTCTTGGCACACATCATGGCTGCTTGTGGCTAAGAAGATGAGGAGAGGGCATTGTGTAGGGTTTTAGGTCTTGCATAAAAGCCTTAGCCAGATAGGTTCAATCTTATCTGCTTTATGTGTAAAATTTCATTTAGAAAAATAAAAAATATTTCACTGTGGAAAAAAATACAAAGAAATATTGAAGAATAAAGCCAGTGACTAAAAAATTTCTCTGACAGCCTCTTTCCTCATTTGGAAGAAATTAACAGACTGATCTCCACAGAATTGATCTAGCCTTTATTCCTTCAACTGAAAAGTAATTTCTATCAAGTTAGCAATTATATTTCTTTTTCTTTCTTTCTATTTATTTTCTCTATGTCCACGGGCTTCTATAAGAAGACATAGGTATAACAAATACCTATTGCGCAACCATTTTCTTTTTTAAGTAAGGGGCTTTATACTTTAAACTTTTCAAGTAATCACTTCTTTACTCCAAAATAAAATCAAGAACAAAAGGTCGTTTGTACAAACTACACTAATGATTGACCTTTCATGTCTACAAAATTATTGCTGTTGAATATTTATGTAAAATTTGGAAGTTTTAAATGTCACCAAAAGTAGACGTGAGTACTAAAAGCAAGTGGACACCATTCTAGGGCATGTTGTATTTAACTGAATTCAAATTTCCAAAATGAAACTAAATGGAGGAGGACTTAAAAGATGAAACATTGATCTTTTTAGCATAGGAAGCAAAGTTCTAAGGGGGAAGCAGATAAAATGAGGAAAGTTTCTAATTTATAAATACATATGTATGCACCAAGCCAATGCCACACAACAGCCTCTGCTTCTCTTGGGAGCACAGGGAATAGAGGAAGGTCTTATAAAAATACAGATTCCTCAGCTATACTTCACATCTACTGAATCAAAATTCTGGGCTCGGGTCTGTGCTCTGCATTTTTTACAAGATTCTTTTGCATTATAAAGTTAGAAACCTACCGATACAGCCTATGAATGCACAGCAATTCTACATCTACAATGAAGCTTACAATTTTTCCTGTTATAAGACACAGTACAATTTATAAGTAGATGTTATTTATTTGTTGAACTTTTTTAATTGGCATATTTGCCTTTGGTTTGAAGCCCCAAGGCATGATTACTTACAATTAAAACATTTTAAATTGGGAACTACGCCAGAAATAGGCCAACACAAGGCAGCGTAAAATAGCACACACCACGCTGGGCAGGCTGGGTTTAACGGCAGGCTTTACATCTTTAATGAACTGGAGCTGTGTCAGATCATGACAGGCCAGCAGTTCACACATTGTATTAAAGGGTCAATGGTCCAGTCCGTTGTAGGCCAGTGGGAATAAAGAAAGGGAAACCTGATGGCAAGAGGAAATAACGAGGGCAAGACTGACAGAGGCACACACAGGATTTTAGCTTGTTACGTCTTCGTGTGACACAGGCAAGAGTATCAGATGGCTCTTGACATCTTCAGCATGTATTCCCTTGGAAAGGCTCACCTTAACAAGGCTCTCAGGAGTTGAGTATGAACAATTTAAAATTTTATTACACAGAGGCAGCACAGAAGGGAGATTGTAATAAGCCTGGCATTATGCAGACTGTCATTCTTCCTTAAACATGGGAACATATGGTTCATTTGCCTATTTGATACTCATGCTACCTGGTGTACTAAGCACTATTACATTAAGTAGTTGGTGATACAAAATAAAATTAGCTTTATTTGCTTGTTCCATTAGAAAGCTCAGCAAGGAGGAGGAAGGGGTAGAGAAGTCTGCTTGCCAGTTGTTACAAAGGGGCTAACTGTGCTGAAAAAGGCATCGCATCCTTTTCCCCATCTCTCTCATCTCTGCTTCCCCCTCTTCACTCCCCTGCCATCTTTCCATGCTTCTCCTGAAACTTTCCCCACAGTGCAATATTGTGTCCAAAAGGAAGGTCTTAGAGGTATTGCAGTACCAGGTGCATGGATGGAAGTGGAGAGGGCCTGCTCCCAATTCTGTGCTTGAAGACTGAAACACTGACTATGGACCACTAGACATCATGTTGCCTAACAGGTTCACATGCTCAACGTGGTATTTGCCAAGTGCCCAGGGCCATGCAGTGTTCAGTGGTGGCATCATTGTATGGCATGTATGTAATGTGTGTGTGTGTATATATATATTCTGTGTAGGTAGAAGTCATGGAATTGGTTCTCAAGTCCCATAGTCCTCTAACTTCAAACATGTGGAATATGATCACATTCTGAAGCCAGTTGTCACGGTGTAAGATCTCTAAGATTGAATGAGTTTGATTCTCTGTGAATTTTGATGTGCCTTAGTATTTAGCTCTTTGAGATTCCCAGGGTCAAAGGAGTACAAACACAGCCATATACCATGTAACAACTTTGACGCACAGAAATATATCTGCATGTAAAAAAATATGGTTTAATTTTTTTTATATATGAAAGGTGCCTGTTATACTGCCTCGTATAAAGGAGTTGCTTAAAATGGTTGTTGTTTTTGGTTGTTTTTTTTTCCTTCATTAACAAGGAGACCTTGGTCATGTCATTTAGCCAATCTGTGCTCATATATTCATCTTTGTGAACACTGAAGAAACAATTGTTTGTTTTTAGGATTAAATAAGATAAATATGCCTTGACAGGACTTTTTAAAGTTATTCTTCCATAATTTGTCAAGCTGCCTTTTGTCTGTTATTTTTTTTTGCAGCTGAAATAAAGTTTACTAATTTTGAAAAAAAAAAAAAAAAGGTTGCCTTTATTATTATTATCAATTTGCCTGACAAGTTCCTGGATATTTTTAAGGAAAATGAGGGAGAAAAAATAATTCAGTTATCATTCTTTCAATAACAGGGAAAAAAGTGTCTTCTCTCCATCTCTTTATTTTTCTTGTTCAGAGTTGGTCTGTCCACTATGCCCAAGCCCCAGGTGATCAGGAATCATAATTAATGCTGCCTGTCAGAGGACGACTTTGAACTGTCCGTCCAGCAGGTAAACATTTCCTATTCAATTCAAGAGGTAATTCTTGAACAGGTAGCCATCAGTCATGGGGCATAAGGAGACAAATCCAGGCCTTTGATTTCTGTCAGTTCACTTGCTAAGTAGAGCCATAAGGAAAAAAAAGAAGCGATTAATCAAACTTAGGAGATGTGGAATTGATTCCCTGAGTTGCCTCAGAATGCCTTGTGGAGATAAGCTTAATCTGTATTCATCTTGACTTCCCATGATGCAGTTTACAGTGTTTCCTCTGGCTGCTATAGGTAAGCCTGCACAAATGGGATCTCCATCAATGTTAAGATAACAGCTATAAATGCATCCCGTGCTGGTGGAGTGTGTATGGATCCCCCATCCTTTTCATACCTGCTATGTCGTTTGAAATAACAACCCTAAGAGATGAGAGAAGTACTATTATATCCATTTTTCAAATGCACCAATTGAAGACCCCTGAGGTTAAAAGACTTGCTAGAATTATCAGTGAAGTGAGAAGTCAAATTTAGACTTGAACCTGGATCTTTTGATTCCAAATAACATTAAAGAAAAAAAGATTCTTAAGAAAGAGCAAAGAGAATATTTGTGTCCTCTAGCTAGCTAGCTTAAACATTTTATCTACATCACTTAGTATAATATTTGGCATATAATAGGTACCCAATAAATAGGTGCAAAATGAATGAATGAATAAATGAATGAACACATCATGTCTATTGATTTTTCAATAAGTTTTTGCTTAAATTACAAAATCTCAAAAGTCGGTAGAAACAAATAAAACAATGTAAATTTTAACTTTCATTGATTTAGTAAAACAGAAAATATTTGTTGAATGTCCAATATATTCCAGGCTTGTGCTGGGTGCTGGGCCTTTAATGGTGAATTAAAAGGTCATGCTCACTGCCTGCGTGGAGCTTACAGTCTAGCTGCCAGTGCATTCTATAACCCCTGAATCCATCCAATTGCAACATTTCAGCAGTTTTGACAGTTTACAAAAATCACCATGTTTGGCTCAGTCACTTGATCACCTTAGCAAATAATTAATACCATATAATTTTACATATAAAACTTTAACTATGATAGAAATTGCAATTTCAACATGTCAGGCTAATGTTTTGCATTAAGTTCTAATATGTAATCTCTATGTGGGCAGTCACAGCATTGGGCATAGCTTTAATATTTCTTAAAGTTTTTTTTCATATTTATTTTAACTTAAAATAAATTAACATTTTATAAGTGAGGATATAGTCATCTCAAAATAAAAGGTGCAGGCTAATGGTTTTACACCAAATCATAACACTTATCAATGTCAGAGGGGAACAAGAACCCCTGTTTTCCATGTCCTAATACAGGACACCTTGCAATACATCATGGTTTCATTCCACAGGAACATACCTTTTGTTCTTTCCAATTTAGGTATTGTTTCTAGACCACTGATAGCTCCAAGAAGAATGAGACAGATGCATGACCATTCATTCCTAGCAGGAAATCAAGCAGCCTTGGCACTCTATAATGTCATCTACCTATTTTTAGTTCAAGGAAATCTTTTCTTCTCTGACAGCCTGCCATGGATATGGATATTTGCTGTAGAGATGTAACTACTAAAATGGTTAAGGCTTCAATAATGTCCCACAGGGCTATAAGAAACATGTTAACCATACTAAGAGAAGTTGCTTGAATTGAATTTTTGGCACTTTGAATTAGGTCAAATCATGTGACCATAGTCCTTTGAAAAATGAAGAGTTGAGTGTGTTCTCATTATCTGTGGGGAAGAAAAATCTTGTTGCAGGACTTGTCACCTAGCCTAAACTTCATCGCTGACTATGTGATGGATATTGTTCAATTCATGTCAAACTGTGGGAAATTCTAAAAATACATATTGTGCCATTTTTTATAAGTAGGCAATATAGGAAAATTATGTTGAATAGGTGTCTTTGGATTCTTCTCAACCATCTTGTGATGTTTGGGCTATGTGTCAACTTGGCCAGGAAATGCTGCCCAGTTGTTTTGTCAAGCAAGCACTGGGCTAACTGTAATACAAAGGCATTTCATGAACCTTAATCATCAGTAAGTTGATTGCATAGATGGCTGATTACATCTAAAATCAAATGAGGAGACTGCCATCAGCAATGAGTGATGTCTCATCCAATCAGTTGAAGGCCTTAAAATGAGAAGTGATTCCAGATTTCAGAGAGAGAATTTCCATCTATACTTCATACAACCAGTGTCTACTGGAGAATTCATCATAGACCTTCGTCAGAGTCCCTGGCTTGCAGCCTGCCCTACGGAATTTGGACGTGTGCATCCCCATGGTCGAATGAGACAATTTTTATAAAATCTTATACTATTTACAGATATCTCCTGTTGGTTCTGTTTCCCTAGAGAACACTGACTAATACACATCTCTAGGTAGTTATACTTTATTGGCAGCAAGAGTTAGTGAAAATGGAATTTCAAAGCGGGCAGTACTGTACAGAAGTTTTATAACAGAGATGAAAATGTAAATTTCCCCACATGGGTATTTCCAAGGTCAAGAAGTAAACATATCCCTACTTAGAACCACTGGGAAATTTTTTTTTTCTATATCTAACTCTTTTACTCTTCTTACATATACAATTGCATTATGCTTTAACAAAGTTTATGAGAGAATAGGAATTATACTCATTTTGTTATTTAAGTGAAGAATCAACCAGTTATGGCATTAAAAATGTGTACTGGGACCCAGCAGTCTGTGTTTGAGTTTAGGATTATCTGTAATGCCCTTTTGAAATGTAACATTGAACAGTGTATCTACATATGTGTTAAACTCTGAATTTTATTAATCAATTCTAGAAATTAATTTCCTAGTCAACCTCTATGCCTAACACTGTGTTCCTGCTCTGAAAATATTTAAGTTCAATTTCATTTGCTTTGGAAATCTGATGCCTTCCATTACACACACATACATGCATGCTCAAAAATACACATGCACTCACTAAATAAAATGATCTTTATTCATATATTCTGAATTTAAGAGGAAATGTTTAGGGACATTGCCTCCCAATTTGATACTCTCCTTCTCAAAGGGTTCTTTGCATGTAGTGGCTATTTACAATTTGAATGCAGTTATTTTTCTAAGATTTGGGATTTACCCTGGCAACAACATTTGAGAAGGAGGATTCTAATAACTATCACAGAAAAAAAAAAAAAAAAAAAAAAAAGAGAATTGGTTACTATCTTATGACTTAGACTGAAGAAATTATCTATCTTAAGCCTGGATATCCTTGAAGAGACCACTTGGCTCTCTCTGTGGTTTTAGGAAGATGAAATACTTCCTACTCCATTTTACATATGGAAGCCTATAGAGGACAAATGGCTTATCCAAAGTTATGTTCTCATTAGAGTAGAATGGAGACTGGAATCTCTCTTCAGTATATCATACTACTTTTACAGGAAACAGTAATGCCTTTTCTTTCCTTCTTTTTCTTCTTTTTAAAAAAATTACTACTCTACTTTTTACCTTCAACCCATTTAAAAGTTCCCATGATAAAAGAACAAAAAGCCTATTCAGCCAACATAAAATAGAAGCCTAGATACTGTGTGTCCCAATAAGCAGCTTGAATTCATGCCCTTAATGAAACTAGTCGGGTCAGAAGGCCATAGAAGAGGGAAAAGGACAAGCTGCCTGCAGAGACAAAGTCTCATGGAACTGGCAGTGTGACCTTACAAATGACTGCTCAGGATAATCTTTATTGGGCAGAGATTTACGTCTGTAATTACCACATTCTGTTGGGACTCAGTATTTTTTTCCCCTGAGTCTTTAGATGCACATTTAGGAGATAAATATTTTGTTTTGCTTTTTTGAAACATGTAATGAAATCCTAAACTGAAAAGAGGAAAGAATTATGAAAGAAAAATCTGCAACGAGAAATCACAAGAAATCACGAGATCATTTCTTAATCACAGGGAAACAATGCTAAATCTTAATCTCTGATTACTAGCTATTCTGAGACTAAAAAGATCCCAGATTCCTTCTCTATGGGGTAAAACAAAACAAAAACAAAAACCTTAAAATTTGTTTCTCCCCTCATTTTCTTACCTCTACCCACATTCTCATCCTTTTCTCCCTCGTCCCCACATTCCCTGTGTTTGGATCCTTAAATGATTTGGAAGGTAAATGGTAGTCATTCCTATTCTTTTGGATTAGAAATTTGGAGTCACTTTATCAAATGAAGCAGAGCTAATCAATTTATCCAGACCCTCATTACAGAGTGTTGTGTTTGATACCACAAGCTCTCTTGAGTTTTCTTGTACTATGGCAGTGTATTCAAACCCTGATTCGATTTTAAGAATGAAAAAGGAAACATTTAAAAATAATCCACATCCTAGTCTGTTGGGAGGCTGGTGGCAATCTCCTAGGCAGAGGAAGGGGCCAAACCTGGGCCAGGGCAACAGGGTTACTTTCACCTTCCTTTTCAGCTTAGTTTTGAAGCACCGAGCCTCATATCTCATGCATTTCCCAAGAAAATCCTTTTTCTAAAGCTGGTAACACCTTACACATTCATCTTTTTGACACGTTCATTCATTCCCCAGATATTTACTGAGTTTTGGTTTTGTGCCAAGGTAGAGGGCATACAAAGATAAATTTGACAGAATCCCTGCCTTGGGAAAAGCTTCCGGTCCAGGGCTGTAGAGACAGCTGGGAACCGAAGAGAGGATAAGGAAAGAAAGAATGCCCTAGAAGATGCTCTCTCTTGAATATGCCCTCATGCACACAGGGTACCTGCAAGGCAGCAGATATAACCATCATAGCACTCTACACAATCCACACAGAACTCTGTTTGGTTTTCCCGTTTCCTCTCCCTTGCTCACAAATGAAATCCTGGAATTAGAAATGACAAATATCTGCATCCAGCCTGTGGTCATTTTTTTTTTTTTTTTCTGGCTTGGGAAACTCAATGTCAAAATATAGATTTCTAGTTTTCCCCAATGTACTGGAAGATCTACAACATGGGACCCAGCTTCCCACAAAACAACATATGACTGGGGTGTGAATGGGACAGTCCCTATTTGGCACGGAACTCACTCTAGTCCTTTACAGGCCTTGCTTCCAAGGCTAAGGGATTATCATTTCTCATATTTCATCACATTTCAGTTTTCTTTTATCTGTCCTGTCTCATTTACTTGTATTACCTGCCCAGCCTGGTAAGCATATGAATTCATATGAACACATATGATATTCACTGACCTAAAAGGGACCTTTCCCATCTTTAGCACAATGGCTCATTCATAGTTAGACTTCACTGCATTTCTGATCACCTAGTAACACACATAGGTGATTCAAATAGAGCTACACTGTGGTATAGTCATCTCTTTCATAGCAAAGGTTCTACAGTACAATGGAATGACATATATTATAAGTGGAGAAATA
>JAQZBX010004645.1:30356-59435 GCA_029593785.1 Cabassous unicinctus | reverse complement strand
GGATGAGTCCATTGAGCTGTAGGGTAGGAGTTGCAGCTCCACTGAGATTCCAGGCACAGCTGGCAAATAGGTGGGCCAGAGGATACAGTCTCTGGAAGTACACCTAGAAACTCCTGCATCACATATAGGTTTGAGTAGAAGGGACTGATGGACCATGTGCAGGGATGACTTGTTTGAGTCCAACTCTGTCACTCTCAGGGACACAGATGCCAATGAAGAGCCCACTAATTAGGCATCATTCTCTGGGGCTATCCCCACTTTTATAGGACCTGGGTGTCACCAGAGCCCTTAGGGGTCCCTCAGTGTGGGATGATATCCACTTAGGTGTTCTATGAGATCCTACTGAGGTATGCGTAAGTATTACCTCTGGGATGACCTCCCGACTCTCTTTGAAGTCTCTTAGCCATGTGAACTCATTTCTCTTTACCCTTTCCCCCTTTTATTCAAGGTCTTTTTCTGAACGTGTTGCCAGTTGGCGCTTGGTATTAATCCCTCGTTGCCAGGGAGACTCATCCCCGGGAGTCATGTCCCACATTGGGGGGAAGGTAATGCTAAATGCAAAGCTTTGAGACTGGTTTTTTCCACTCAGCAAAATGGCCATTGATATCTTTTGCTTGCATGTGCTCACGATCCTAAATTATTGGATGATTTTATCTTTTAAAGTTGAATGATATGACAAGGCCTTCCCAATGAATATGGCAAAATAAATAAGGTATTGCCTTAAGGGTAGAAGGGTGGCCCGTGCCCCACGGCCAGCACCTGGAATACTGATAGCCTGAGCTGCAAGATCCTGTGGAGGCTCTTGTGTAGCCACAGGCTTGGGGAGACCCCTGGGCTCTGGGACTGTGAATGGGATGCATCTGAGTTTCTGCCCCTCTGTTCTAACTACCTCTTTGTTTTTGGACAGTAACAGTTTTCATAACCTAAACAGTTCAGCATTTTCATATGGTGGGAAGAAATATTAAAAGTAATTAAATTTTTCAACCTATAGATTTTTTTTTCAGGGAAACGTTTTAGCAGGGACCTCAGGCTGTCATATTTCTAACTCCCTCCATGGCATACACTTTCAAACGGTGTCTGTATCCTATGATTATCTGCTAAAGAAAAAAAAGTTGTAAAAATTCAAATTCTAATTCAATTTAGTTAAATTTGGAAGTGATTAGCCACAGAGTGAAAATATCCATAGTAATTTAGCAAATATTAATATCACTGCTGAGCATTTCAACTGTAAATGAAAAAGTAAAGTATGTAAAAATCAAGGATTCAATGCAAAAGGGAGCTGCCCATGCTTTAGGAATATAAATGATTATTTAGTGAGCTTATCTATTTACAACATTGCCACTGTACAAGGAATTTGGACTTTTCACCTTTTTAGAAGTATGGAAGGTTTAATGGAATCAACGTTTTTTCTAAAGAAATCCTCAAGAGGTACAAATTTATTGGCTATATATCAGTTAATTTGTTTCAGAATTTAAGCAAAGTAAGTTTCAAGGCATTTTATAAATGTAATCAAGCACATATATATGTCTGAATCTGCTAATATAATTCTTTTTTAAAATACAGCAAATGTTAATTGAATGCCTACTTTGTGAAAATGCCTATCTGCTAGTCATCCAACAAATATTTGTTGAATAAATGATAAGCGAATGAATGAACAAGGACATATTAAAACAACATGGATGAACCTGGAGGACATTATGTTTAGCAAAGCAAGCCAGACACAAAAGGACAAATACCGTATGATCGCGTTACTGTGAACCAACTATATTGTGTAACATATCATATGATTAAAAAAAAAAAATTTATATGTAAAAAAAAAAAATACAAATGTGATCAGATGTCTTGGGTTCTTTAAGAAACAAACCCCAGGACAACATAGAAGTCCTAAAAGATTCTGCAATAACCTCTTGGTTAATTACCAAGTTATCTTTATGAACAAGAACTCGTATTTTGTTTACACTGATTCTAAGATGTGATGATTAAATACTATAGATTGGGTATTATACATTCATTGGAAACCACCTTTCATATTTTTCCATGCTTTGATTAACTGTAGATAACATCTGTTCAAAGTGTGCATGTAATCTGAGAAAACAGTGACCCTCTCTCCTTCATTAGCACTCCCATGCTGCTGCTGCTGCTACTAAACAGCTACCATTTTGAGGCCCAGGCACTGTCCTAAGTTGGTCGCAAGCATTGTGCTGTTTAATCTTCACCACAACCTTGTGAAGCTACTACCATTGCTTTTAAAAACCAGGGAACAGAAGCTCGCATACTTCAGTGATGGTCCCAAGGTCACAGCGACAGTAAGGAGTGAAAACCAGATTTGGACACAGGTGGTTGGCTCCAAAGCTGGAGCTCAATCTCTCTTCTACTGCTTGCAGAAGTGTTTTTTCCTGTCTATTCCTTAAATCCATTGTGGGCGGCATTTGAGATGGGCCTCACTACACTTACTAAAGCTCTTTGGAAACAAAAACAACTCCTTTTTTTTTTTTTCCTTCAAAGATTTCCAAACTCTTTCTTTAATCCATCTAAATTGGTGTGTGATTGTGCATAAAAGAAAATTAAGACAGCGAGCAAATACGTAGGCAGCTTAAGTAGAGTAGTGGTAGGCCTAAAGCTGTCTTAGGAGCGAAGTTGTCACTCACATTGCCATCCGTTTACAGTTTCCCAGCGACACAGCCCGGGGAGATGGTGGCACATGTGCCAAGAGAGCCACGGCTCAGTGCTGGGTCTGGAGCACAGCTGGGAGTGTCCTGCCCACAGCCCTGCCAGATGCAGGGGAAGGCAGTGCCAGGGCTGGCAGCCAGAGGGAGGGCCGCGGGCATGGCCAGCCCCTGCGCGTGGCTCTCAACGGTGAAGCATCTGCGTCCTGCCAACATCAGCGTAGGTATCGCCTCCTATGGTGGGATTCCCTGACTCCCACAGGCCAGGCTGGGTGTGCCTCGCTGGTGCTCCCAGCGTGCCCTGTACTCCTTCCCCTGCCGTAATGGCCTTTTCAGCGATTTGCCTTGACTGTGGACTCTAGGAGGGCAAGGAGTCCGCAGCTCACGGCTCTGTTCCTAGGCCTGAAAGGGCCTGGAACACAGTGGCTACTCAGTCAATAATTATTGGATAATTTTGCACCTGTTCCCAGGGAAGGGAAAAGGAGGAGGAAAGAAATGAATGGGGACATTACGTGAGGAATGAAGAATGAAGCCTAGTGTCTTTCTTACTGCTTGAATTTGAGCATGTTGGGTATGCAGACTCCTGGCTTTATTCCTTCAGACCCTAACTCTTTCCATTTTCTAACTTATCTTTCTCTATTTGTTTTCTGTTCTTGTTGAATTCTCACTTTAGTTCCTTCCTTTTCCCCTTCCTTCTCTCTGTCACTTTGGTTTGTTTACCTCTCTGAAAGTCTTTTTTATTTTATTTTATTTTTTACCAGGAGGTCCGGGGGATCGCACCCAGGTCCCTCCATATGGGAGACTGATGGCAAACAATTTGAGGCACATCTGCCCCCTCTGAAAGTCTTTTAATCTAAGAAACTGATAGGAGAAAAATGTACAGTTCTTAATTAGTTAGGGACAACTACTAGAAGAATAAAAATAGAATATATAACTTTCAAATCAGCAGAAGAAAATTCCATCCATCCAATGGAATATAGGCAAAAAAGAAAAATAATAAGGTATGGAAAATAGAAAACATAAAAAGGCAAAATTAATATTAATGTAAGAGGAATTAGAATCAATGTAAGTGGAAAAAAACTCATCAGTCAAAATACAACTCTCTAATTGAATTGAAAAGACAAAAATCGAGCAACATGTTGCCCACAACAGAAATATTTAAAACAAAAGGATACACAAAGTTGAAAATAAAGGAATAAGAAAAGATTTATCAAAACAAAGTCAGGTAGGGACTTTAATATCAGATAAATAGGCATTGAAAGCAGAAAATAGAAGAGGAGATTAGGATTTTGCATATTGGTAAAACAAATAATATATCAAGAAATATAGTGATCATGAACACTATGTATGATCATATATGATCAAAATACATAAAGCAACAATTAAAACATCTAGAGTGAGAAATACATAAATCAATAACAATAAAGCAATGATAAAGTTGGAGATTTTAATACACGATCTCATAAACGAGTAGTTGTAGTAAACAAAAATAAAGATATAGAAAATTAGAATGTTATAATTTCTATCTACCGTCTATCATGCAAAACCAAAATACTTTCTTTTCGTATGCACATGGAGCTCACACTATCAAATGATGTGCTAAGCCACAAAAGAAGTTTTAATAAATTCCAAAGAATCAACATTATATACACAATGTAGCTGACCATGATGTAATTAAATTGAAATTTTCTCTATGGCTGGAAATTTGTAACGTACTACCAAAAAACATTGGGCTATCAAAGAAATCAAAGAGAAACTGTTAAACAATGAGAGTAGAATGTCAACGAAAGTACTACATGTCAAATTTTATGAATCATATTCAAAACAGTACTCAGAAGTAAATTTATAGCTTTAAATACATTTCTCAGAATTTAAGAAAGAATGAAAAGAACAGAATTTAACTTTAAATGTAAGAAACTCAAAAAAGAAAAACAAAGCAAATTCAAAGAAACAAGAACGAAGGAAATAAGAATAAGAATAGAATAAAGACAGAAATCAATAAATCTAGAGACCAAAAATAGAGAAAATGAAGAAAACAGAAAATTATTTTAGAACAACTAAAAAAAAAGATAGGTAAGCTTAGGGCAAGACTAATAGGAGAGGGAAGGAGGGGAATGCAAATGAACAAAATATGAGTGAAAGGGCATAATAGCTATAGACACAAAATATTTAAAACATAACAGAATATATATAACTATACACTAATAAATTGGATATCTAGATGAATAGATAAAGTTCTGAAAAAATGTAAAATACTAAAAGTGGCCCAAGAACTATAGCCCTTAAAAAACTGAAATGGAACCATCACCTTTCATTAAAGCTCCAGCTCAGACAGTTTCAAGAAATAGATAATTCCAATCTTAAAAAGTTACAAAAATAGAAATAGATAAACACTGTGCACATAATTTCTTTATTGAGGTGAAATTCACATATCATAAAATTCACCATTTACATGTGAACAATTCAGTGGTATTTTGTGCATTCACAATGCTGTGCAACCATCCCCTCTACCTAGTTCTAAAACATTTTCATCCCCCACAAAGGAAACCTCAAACCCATTAAGCAGTTGCTCCCCACTCCCCTTTTCCCCCATCCCCTGGCAACCTCGAATATGCATTCTGACTCTATGGATTTACCTATTCTGAATATTTCATATCAATGGAATTATACAATCTGTGACCTTTTGTGTCTGGCTCCTTTCACGTATCATAATGTTTCAGATGCTCACCTACACTTTAGCCTCTATCAGTACTTCATTCCTTTCTATGGCTGAATAATATTCCGTTGTGTGGATATACCACAACTTATTTATCCACTCATCTGTTGCCAGACATTAGGCTGTTTCTACTTTTTGGTTATTGTGAATAGTGCTGGCTAAGAACATGCTTGTACATGTATTTGCTCGAATACCAGTTTTCAATTCTTTTGGGTATATATATATACCTTGGAATGGAATTGCTGGGTCATATGGTAATTCTAAATTTAACTTTTTGAGGAACTCCCAAAGTTTCCCACAGTGATTAAACCACTTTATATTCCCACTAACAATGTATAAGGGTTCCAATTTCTCACATTCTCACCAATATTTGTAATTTTCCTTTTTAACTTTTTTCAAAAAATCAATTTTATTGATACATATTAGTAAAGCATACAATCCATCCAAAGTGTACAATCAATGGTATTTGGTATAATCACATAGTTGTGCATTCATCACTTCAATCATTATTAGAGCATATTCATTATTTCAATAATAGTAATAATAATAAACAAAAAACAGACAAACAAGAAATTCTTTACCTCTCTTTCTCTCTATGCTTCCCCTGCTGTACATAGCTGCTATTTCTGGCTATTCTTGCATGTTTATTTATATATTTTAAAACAGTTTTATTGAGATATATTCACATACCAAACAATCTATGCAAAGTGTATAATCACTGGCTTTTGGTATAATCACAATGTTGTGCATTCATCACCAAAAATAGTTTTAGAACAATTTCATTACTCCAGAAAGAAAAACTCCACACCCCTTAGCAGCCACCTCTCAATCTCTCTATCCTTCCAAGCCCTGCGTGAGTACTAATCTAATTTCATCGTTATAAATTGATTTATATTTACATATTAAATAAATGGAATCATACACTACATAGTACTTTGTATCTGGTTTCTTTCACTTAGCATAATGACTTTTTTGCCTTGATATTAACATCTTGTAACATTAACATACATGTGTTCAGTTTCAAAGAAAAACAATCTTATACATGCAATATTCCCCATATTCATGTTTCACATGAGGTTTTACTATGCTAATTCAGTCCCATGTTATATTTCTTAGCTTTCCTTTTAGTAATTTAGATGACCTTAGACTTTCCCTTTAAACCATGTCATATCCATATAATAGCACTGCTAGTTACCAACACTATGATGTGCTTTCATCTTTTTTATTCATTTCCAAAGATTAGCATAATCCTTTTTTACCAGTTCTGCCCTAGTTAACCCTCAGCTTTCCATTCTTTAACGTAATTCTATTTTCTGGTGATCCATATTCAGGTTATTAACTCCATAAGATTATACAATGTATTTGGTTCATAGTAACACAATCATACAGTATTTGTCCTTTTGTGTCTGGCTAGCTTCACTCAACTTAATGTCCTCCAGGTTCCTCCATGTTGTCACATGCTTTACGACTTCATTTCTTCTTACAGCTGCATAATATTCTGTCGTGTGTATACACTACAATTTGTTTACCCATTCATTGGCTGATGGACACCTGGGTTGTTTCCATCTTTCAGCAATTATGAATAATGCCACTATGAACATCGGTGTACAAATGTCTATTCGTGTTACTGCTCTCAGATCTTCTGGGTATATATACCTAGTAGCAGTATTGCAGGGTCACGTGGCAAATCTATATTCAACTCCTTTAGGGACTGCCAAACAGTCCTCCACAGTGGCTATACCATTCTACATTCCCACCAACAGTGAATAAGTGTTCCTATCTCTCCACATTCTCTCCAGCACTTGCAGTTCTCTGTTTTTTTAATAGTGGCCATTCTGATAGGTATGAAATGATATCTCACTGTAGCTTTGATTTGCATTTCCCTAATTGCTAGTGATGTTGAACATTTTTTCATGTGTTCCTTTGACATTTGAATTTCTTTTTTTGACAAATGTCCATTCAAGTCTTTTGTGCATTTTTAAATTGGATTGTTTGTCTTTTTATTATTGAGTTGTCACATCTCTTTATATATCATTAATTTTAACCCCTTATCGGATTTGTGGTTTCCAAGTATTTTCCCCCATTGAGTCATCTGTGTTTTAACCCTTTTGACAAACTCCTTTGAGGTGCAAAAGTGTTTAATTTTGAGGAGGTCCCATTTATCTATTTTTTTCTTTTGTTGCTTGTGATTTGGGTGTAAGGTCCAAGAAACTACCACCTACCACAAGATCTTGAAGATGATTCCCTACATTTTCTTTGAGTAGTTTATGGTCCTGGCTTTAAATTTCAGTCTTTGATGCATTTTGAGTTGATTCTTGTATATGGAGTGTGATGGGGGTCCTCTTTCATTCTTTTTTTAAAGATTTGTTTAATTTATTTCTCCTCACCCTCTTGTTTTTCACTTGCTGAGTCTGTTTGTCTTCCTTGTTTCTTTAGGAGGCACCAGGAGCCCAACCCGGGATCTCCAATGTGGGAGGGAGGTGCCTAATCCCTTGAGCCACCTCCGCCCCCTGCTTTGTTGTGTGTCTCATTCTGTTTTTCCTCCCCATGTCTCTTGTTGCATCATCTTGTTGCGTCAGCTCGCCAATCTGCCCGTTGCGTCAGCTCGCTGTCTTTTTTAGGAGGCACTGGGAACCTCTGCTCCCTGCTTTACTGTGTCTCCCATTATGTTCTTTTCTTCTTGTGTCTCTGGTTGTGTTAGCTTGCCGCGCCTGCCCATCGCACCAGCTTGTTGCCTTCTTTAGGTGGCACTGGGATCTGAACCAGCAACCTCCCACAAGGTAGGTGGGAGCCCAGTCACTTGAGTCACATCTGCTTCCCCACTTTCATTCTATTGTTTATGGGTATCCAGTTCTCCCAGCACCATTTGTTGAAGAGACTGTTTTGTCCCACTAATATGGACTTGGTAGTTTTGTCAAAAACCAGTTGCCATAGAGATGAGAGTTTATTTCTGGACTTTCAATTCTATTTCACTGATCAATGTGGCTATCTTTATGCCAATACCATGTTGTTTTAACCACTTTACCTTTGTAAACTATTTCAAGGTCAAACAGTGAAATTCCTCCCATATTGCTCTTCTTTTTTAGAATGTTTTTGGCTATTCAGGTGCACTTTCCCTTCCAAATAAATTTGGTAATTGCCTTTTCTATTTCTGTAAAGTAGGCTATTGGAATTTTGATTGGTATTGCATTGAATCTGTAAATCAGTTTGGGTAGGATTGACATCTTCATGATATTTAGTCTTCTAATCCATTAACACATAATGTCTTTCCATTTGTTTAGGCCATCAATGATTTCTTTTGTTTTGTAGTTTTCTGAATATAGGTCCTGTACATCTTTGGATAAATTGATTCATAGATCTAGGAGTCTTTTTGTTGCTATTGTAAATGGAATTTTGCCCCTGATTTCCTTCTCAGATTGTTCAATATTAGTGTACAGAAACATTATTGATTTTTGTGTGTTGATCTTGCATCCTGCCACTTTGTTGAACTTGTTTATTAGTTCAAGTAGCTTTGTTGTAGACATTTCAGAATTTTTCTAAATATAAGATCATGTCATCTGCGAATAGTGAGAGTTTTACTACCTCTTTTCCTATTTTTTTTTTCTTGTCTAATTGCTTCTAGCACAATGTTGAATAACAGTGGTGACAATGGCATCCTTATCTTGTTCCCGATCTTAGAGGGAAAGCTTTTAACCTTTCCGCATTGAATACAATGTTGGCTGTGGGTTTTTCATATATGCCCTTTATCATATTGAGGAATTTTCCTTCTATTCCTATCTTTCAAAATGTTTATATCAAGAAAGGATGCTGGATTTTGTTGAATGCCTGTTCTTCATCGGTCAAGATGATCATACGTTTTTTTTTGTTTCAGTTTGTTAATGTGGTGTATTAGTTAATTGATTTTCTTATGTTGAACACCCTTGCATACCTGGAATAAATCCCACTTGGTCATGGTGTATAATTCTTTTGATATGCTGTTGGATTATATCTGCAAGTATTTTGTTGATAATTTTTGCATCTATATTCATTAGAGAGATAAGTCTGTAATTTTCTTTTCTTGTAGTAACTTTATCTGACTTTGGTATTGGGGTGATGTTGGCAACATAAAATGTGTTGGGTAATTTTTCCTCTCTCCAATTTTTTGGAAGAGTTTAAACAGGATTGTTGTTAATTCTTCTTGAAATGCTTGGTAGAATTCACCAGTGAAGCCATCTGGTCCTGGACTTTTCTTTGTTGGGAGATTTTTGATGACCAGTTCAGTCTCTTTAAATGTGATTGATTTGTTGAGTTCTTGAATTTCTTGTAGCACTAGGGTAGGTTTTTTTATGCATTTCTAGGAATCTGTCTATTTCATCTAGGTTTTCTGGTTTGTTGGCATAGTTTCTCATAATATCCTCTCATGATCCTTTTTATTTCAGTGGGGTCAGTTGTAACTTCTCCCCTTTCATTTCTGATTTTATTTATTTGCGTCTTCCCTCTTTTTTTCTTTGTTAGTTTAGCTAAGGGTTTGCCAATTTTATCTGTCTTCTCAAAGAACCAGCTTTTGGTTTTGTTGACTTTTGGTATTGTTTTTTGTTTTCAATTTCATTTATTTCTGCTCTAATCTTTATTTCTTTCCATCTGCTTGCTTTGGTGATGGTTTGCTGATCTGTTTCTAGTTTCTCCAGTCGTTCCTTTGATTTTAGCTCTTTCTTCTTATTTAATATGTGTTTAGGGCTATAAATTTCCCTCTCAGCACTGCCGTCACTGTATCCCATAAGTTTTGATAGGTTGTATTCTCATTTTCATTCATCTCAATATATTTACTAATTTCACTTACAATTTCTTCTTTGAGCCACTGATTGTTTAGGAGTGTGTTGTTTAGCTTCCATACATTTGTGAATTTTCCCCTTTCCCATCTATTATTGATTTCCAGTTTCATTCCATTATGATCTGGGAAGGTGCTTTGTATAATTTCAATCTTTTTATACTATTGAGACCTGCCTTTGACCTAACATGTGGTCTATCCTTGAGAAAGATCCATGAGCACTTGAGAAGAATGTGTAACCAGCTGATTGGGGATGCAACATTCTGTATATGTCTGTTAGGTCTAGATCATTTAACATATTTTTCAAGTTCTCTGTTTTGTTGTTGATCTTCTGTCTAGTTGTGTTATCTAATGATGTGAATGGTGTTTTGAAGTCTCCAACTATTATTGTAGAATTGCCTATTTCTCCCTTCAGTTTTGCCAGCATTTGCTTCATGTATTTTGGGGCACCCTGGTTAGGTGCATAGACATTTATGACTGTTATTTCTTTCTGGTTGATTGTTCCTTTTATTCATATATTATGGCCTTCTGTATCTCTTACAAATTTTTTGCATTTAAAGTCTGTTTTGTCTCAGTATAGCTACTACTGCTCTTTTTTGCTTACTGTTTGCGTGGAGTTTCTTTTTCCAACCTTTCACTTTCAGCCGATTTATATCCCTGTGTCTAATGTGAGCCTCTTGTAGGCAGCATATGGATGGTTCATGTGTTTGTTTGTTTTTTCTTTTTTCTTTTAGCTTATGTTTTTTTATCCATTCTGTTAGCCTATATATTTTGATTGGGGATTTAATCTATTCACATTCAATGATATTACTGTAAGTGTATTAATTACTTCCACCATTTTATTCTTTGGTTTTCATATGTCATATCTTTATTTCATCTGTCTTTTTATTCTTTTGGTTATCTTTTCTGCTATTTATTGCTTTCTACATTCTCCTCCAAGCCTCTCTCTCCTGTCTTTTTCTTTCAGGCTGTAAGGCTCCCTTTACTATTTCCTGCAAAAGTAAATTATTTCTTGCAAACTCTCCAAGTTTCTGTTTATTTGTGAGTATTTTAAACTCACCTTCATATTTGAAGGACAATTTTGCTGGGTAAAGAATTCTTGATTGGCAATTTTTCTCTTTCAGTATCCTAATTGTATCAACCACCGTCTTCTCACCTCCATGGTTTCTGATGAGAAATCCGTACTAAGTCTTACTGGGCATCCCTTCTATGTGATGGTTTATTTCTCCCTTGCTGCTCTCAGAATTTTCTCTTTGTCTTTTTTTTTTTTTTTTTTTTTTACCAGGAGGGCCCAGGGATCGAACCCGGGTCCCTCCATATGGGAGACAGACACCCAACCATTTGAGCCACATCTGTCCCCCTTCTCTTTGTCTTTGATGTTTGACATTCTGAGTAGTATGTGTCTTGGAGTAGGTCAATTCATATTTATTCTGATTGTGGTACACCGTGCTTTTAGACACGTAAGTTCATTTCTTTCATGAGTGTTGGGAAATTTTCAGCTATTATTTCCTCAAATACTTTCTGCCCCTTTTCCTTTCTCTTCTCCTGTTGGAACTCCATGACACATATGTTGTTGCGTTTTGTGTTATCATTCAACTCTCTAAGCACCTGCTCAATTTTTTCCATTCTTTTCTCTCTCTGTTCTTTTGTATCTTCAATTTCAGTTGTTCCGACTTCTGTATCACTTATTCTTTCTTCTATCATTTCAAGTCTGCTATTTTATGCTTCTAATATGTTTTTGATTTCCCTTATTATGTCTTTCATTTCCCATGAGCTCAGTTACTTTGCTATTCAGGCTTACTAATTCTTCTTTGTGCTCACTCAGTGTCTTCTTGATGTCGTTTATCTCTTTAACCATACTTTCAATCCATTAATTTGATTTTGGAAATTTGTATGAATCTCATTGATTAGTTGTCTCAAATCTTGTGTCTCATCTGGGTCTTTGATATGTTCCTTTTCTTGGGCCATTGCTTCCATTTTCTTTGTATGGCTTGTAATTTTTTGCTGATATCTAGGCATCTGATTTTGATGGTGAGTTTACTCTGTTGCTCAATTTCTCTCTCTTTTGTAGGGATTTAGTGGCATGAGGCTATGTGGTACTGCTGTTCTTTGGTTCTTAGTTCAACCTGTTCTGGGTCTTTAGGATTGTCCCTGTTAGTTGCTCAAATCTGGGCCCTGGACTCAGTAATCAGTTGCAGACCCGCTTCCTGGGGCCTTGGGAAGGGAGGCTGTAAAGACCAGAAAAAGGCTCTTTTACTTCTTTACTTTCAATTCTATCACATGCACTTCCTCGCTCGGCCAATAGATGGTGCTCTTTTATAGCCCTCTCAGTTCAATGCCTGGTCAGAGTGTGTTCACTGCAACCCAGACTGGATGATGTGACAGAGGTTCCTGCCTGGAGGGTAAGAGCCTCACAAATCAAACTTCCTCAGGGACAGTTCTCCAACCTTTGTTGGCAGCCCTCTCTCTTTTCCAGGGTAGGAAATAATTCTACTTTCCCCTGTGTCTTCAACAACCAGTCCTGATCAGTAGGGAAGGTATTTGAGAGGATCAGATCTCTTTAGTCCCATGCTGGTTCTCAAGGCAAACAATGATGAGGCACCACCTGGCCTGGAAGGGCTTGTGGGACACAGCAGACCAAATTCCTGGGTCAAAAACTGAATCAGCCTGAGGCTGCATCCTTCTCTCCTGGGAGGCGGCCCCCTTTGTCTGTAGCTGTAGGCCCTAGGCCATAGATTTCAATGCTTTCTCCTCTTCCAGTACGGGAGTGGTGCCAGCAGCTCCAGCTGCAGTCTACTCATGGTCTTAATATTGAGGTTCCTTTCCTGTGCCTCTTTCTCTTCTGGGCAGTGTCAAGCCTTCCCCTGGTGTCCTACACCCTAGAACATTTTTTCCAGGTCATTTTGCCTGTCCTTTAGCTATTTTTCTGTGAGAGGGGAGAGTCCCATGTCTTTCTAATCCACCATCTTCCAGGAAGCTTTATTTTTTACTATAGCCATCCTGGTATGTGTGAAGTGGTACCGCATTGTGGCTTTGATTTGCATTTTCCTAATAACTAATGAGGTTGGGCATCTTTTCATGTGCTTGTTGACCATTTGTATATATGTGTGTGTATATTAATGTCTATTAAAGTTCTTTGCCCACTTTTAAATTGGGTCATTTGTCTTTTTGTTGTTGAGTTGTAAGAGTTCTTAATATATTCTGGATACTAGACCCTTATCAGATAAATGATTTGCAAATTTGTTTTTCCATTCTGTAGTTTGTCTTTTCTCTTTCTCAATAATGTCCTTTGATGCACAAACGATTTTAATTTTGATGAAGTCCAAGTTGTCTAGCTTTTCTCTTGTTGCTTATGCTTTTGGTATCATATCTGAGACTCCATTGCCATTTCCAAGGTTACAAAGATTTATACCTATGTTTTCTTCTAAGAGTTTTATGATTTTAGCTCTTATATGTCCCATAATTTTATCAAGTTATTATAACCTTGATTCCAAAACTGGATTAAAACAATTCAGGAAAAGAATATTATAGGCCATTTTTTCTTGTGAATGTAGGTATGAAAATGCTAAATATGATCATAGCTAAACAAACCTAACAGTTTATATTTTAAAACATATACAACCAAATTGGATTTATCCAAGGAATGAGAGAAAGGATAAGCACCAGAAATCTACCATGGTGATTCAATATATTAATGGAATAAAGGAGAAACTTTGCATGATCATTTCAGTAGATGCAAATAAAGTATTTGATAAAGCTCAACACCTACTCATCATTTTAAAAAATACTTCGAGAAAACCAGAATAAGAGGAAATTTTCTAGCCTTGACAAATGCTATCTACTAAAACTTTAATTTTTAAATGATATTTCTGATAGAATTACTTAAAAGGAGTTGGAGGCAGCCCAACTGTCCTTACTTAGGAGAATGATTAAGGAAATGTAGTCTATGCATCTGTTTAAAAAACAACAACACAGCAGCAGTTGGTAATAAAAAGTAAATTTACACATAGTAATGCAAATAGATTTTAATAACATAGTGTTGAGCAAAGAAGAGGAGTGAGATTTATAACAATTTGAATGAAACAAACATATGTAAAAATAATACTACATATTTTTCAAGGATGCCCAGATACCTTCTGACATTAATAAATACAGTAGAGAGGATGCCTATGGGCAGGGATGATAGGAGATTAGAGAAAATAAAATGGAACAAAACAAAATGAAATAGAATGACAAAATGAGAGAAGAATGCTGCACAGACTGATGAAGATTGGGCTCATTGAACTGAGTAATATGATTCACTCAACTCCGTGCACCTGAGAACCAAAAGGAAAAAGAAAACCTTTCCCCATCCCATGTAATGTGGTTACCTGGGTACACTCAGGAGCCCCAGGAACTCTTGAGGCTAACTTTTCTCCTGGTCATCTCAGGCTCAGAGTTACTGATCTTGCTGTATTCTAGCCCTCTATGGTATTTCTGAAGCTACTGTCCATCTTCTAAATTGTGCCACATCTACATGCTAGGCACTGCCCTATGTGTCTAGAAAGGGCTTTCCTGAAGGTTTGGAGCAATGGAGAGGCAAGTGGAGGTGGGGTGGTTACAGCACAGGATAGGAAACAATCCAACTATCCTTTGAGCTTGACGTGTGTCTCCACCATTCTGCTCACCATATCTACCTGAATATCTAATGGACATCTCCAACTTTCTATATGTCTCAAAATGACTTCTGGATTTCCCCACCCACTACTCTGAGCTTGACTCTCCCCTGATCTTCTCTATCTCAGTAGATGAATCTTCTCTTTCACTTATACCCCACAACCATTCCATCATAAATTCTTATCAACTGTAAATTTAAAATGTAACCTGAATCCAATCACAACTAAGATGCCACTCTGGTCCAAGCCAACATGCCTGTTCCCTGGACTATTGTCATAGCCTCCTAGCTGTGTTCCTGTCCCTCTCAGTCTACTCTCCATCCAGCAGCGAGAGTGATCTTTTAAAAGCATAAAAAGTCACTCTTTTGCTCCAAAACTTCCAGTGGCATTCTCACCACACTTAGACTAAAACCCCAACTCCTTCTCATGACCCACGAGTCCCTACATGGTCTGGCCTCTAGCTCCCTCTCTGGCCATAATTCCTACCACACTTCCTTGAGCACTGCTCAGCCACAGCCTTCTCTTTGCTCCTTGAGCATCCCAAGGCTGTTCTCACCTGGGGGTCTTCACACGCAGTGTCCCCTCTGTCTGGAATGCTCCAGCAGATGCTGTTGGTGACTTGGCCACATCCCCTGGTGCGTCACCGTTTCTGTGCCTATAGCCAGACATCCAACTACCAGCATCCACATCTCCTTTCCTGGGGGCTTTCTCTGGTGACAGCCTCCTCTGCTGTGCAAATGGTAGGTCAGACGTGACAGAGAATTAGTGTCCCCTGACAGCTGCCTCAAAAAATGATTTTGGAGTTGGTGTCTAAATACCCCAGCCCCCTCATTCCTTTGGGTGGGAAGGAGACTCCGAGGTAGGTGGTTGGCACTGGATCCCTGGATTCCCCAGCAGGATTAAGCTCCAGTTGCCCACAGTGGTAAGTGACTTGATAACACACCCGTTGTCGGCTTCCTTCCTTCCCTGCCTCACTTTCCCACTCCCCTCTTAAATAAACTACTTCTGCATGAATCTTGGTCTCAGTTCTACTTTTGGGAGAATCCAAGTAAGACACCCCGACCTTATCAGGTCTCGATGTAAATATTGCTTCCTAGGAGAAGCAGCATAGCAAAATGATTGAGAGTGGGTTCTGAGATCAAAGTGAGCTAAAAGCCTGGCTTCCCTTCTCACTAGCTTTGTGAACTTAGGCTCTTGTGCTCAATTTTTCCATCTGAAAATGGGGAGAAATAATAGTAAACTAACTAATTGGGTTTCTATGGGCATTAAACAAATTAATAAAAGTAGAATGCACTTAGAAGGTAGCCTGGCACATAGTGAGCGCTCAGTCAGTGTGATCTTGTAACCCTAGAACTCCCCAAGTAAAACAGCTCTGGGCCCCATCACCCTCTATCTCTTCGCCTTTCCTTCACTGAACACAGCGCTTCTTGATATTACATTCAATTCTGTTCATTCAACCTTCATTTGCTGTCTCCCTCAATGGGACCCTTGCCCTTTGAGGACAGGACTTAACATGTAATTCTTGACTGTAGCCCCAGCTCCTAGCACAGAGCTTGACTCACAGTAGATACTCAAGAGACATTTGTTAGTAAATGGCTGTTAGTCAACACTATTCTTAAAAGGCCCTCAAAGATCCCTCCTTCTGGGTACCTCTCACCAGGCGATAAGATGGCACAGTTTGGAAATTGCTGGTGAAGGTAGGAGTTGTGGGGTTGGGTAGAGAGGCACAGCTGGGTTTCTAGTACTGAAATGATTCAGGATTGTGCCTTCTGGAAGCTCACTCTGCTAGTGGCGTGCGAATGGACTGGGTAGGTAAAGGCTGGAGGCAGGGAGTCTTACTGGAAGCTCTGGCTTAGCCTAAGCCAGATGAAAGGTAAAAAGACCAGAGGTGGGGGCCTTGAATGCAGGCAGTGACTGTGGGGAAGGAGAGGAGGGCATAACATGTGAGAGAGAAAAGAAGGGAGATTTCAGGGTATGGACAAGATGGAGAGCTAAAAGAAACTGAGAAGGAAGAAGTAGGTTTGGGGAAAAGATGGTGAATCTGGTTTGAGCTGTGCTGGCTTTGAGAAGCCTGTGGGTTCCCTGATGGGGACAGATATTAGTGCCCAGTTGGAGATATGGGTCTGCAGCTGAGGAGTGGGATAAGGACCACAGACATTAATTTGTGGATATTTTGTGACATGAGGAAGGCTGAAGCAAAGGGAGAGAATGTGATCATGAACTTCTGCCCAGAGTCCCAAGCACACCAGAGGGTGGCCAGAAGATCTAGACAGGACCAGGGCAGCCCTGAAGCCTCTGCTCCCCCTGGGAGGGGCCCTAACTCCCTGATCCCCTTAGATTCCTTTGCACTAGGATCAGGAACTCTCCATCAAGGCTGCTTGCCATTTTCTCCTCTTCTCCCCCTCTCACCTGCAACCCCATGGGAGGCCTCAGCCCTGGGAGGCCATAAAGGCAGGTTAGGAGATGTCGCTTCCACATGGCCACCAGCAGCAGCAGCAAGTCTCTGGAGAAAAAAAAAAATTGCAAGAAAAGGAGGCTTCACCCAGGGCACCAGCGAGCTGCCCCCTGGAAAATAGTGGGAATGCAGGCAGCAAACGTTTGTGACCCAGAGCAGTCCAGAGACCTAGAAATCACCCAAGTGGCCATGAGGCCGGTGTATGGGGACTGTCCCTGGGGTTTGGGGCAGTGGCTAAGAATGCAGGCTCTGGAATTCAATCACCTGGGTTTAGAATTCCCATTTTGTAGCCAGCAGTCTTTAGGCAAGTTGTGTAACCTTTGGACCTCAGATTTCTAGTTATGTAAAAAGGGCAAAGCAATCCTACTTACTTCAGAGGGTTGTGGTGAGGCTCCGCTACTTACTAACCTTGTGAACTTGGACTTTTGTGCCCAGTTTTCTCATCTATAATACAGGAGAAGAAATACTACTAATCTTTTGCATATATTAATAAATATAATGCACTTAGAACATAGCCTAATGCATAGTAAGCACCCAGTGAATGTGCTCATGCAAGCCCAGAACAGCCCAACTAAAATAGCTCGTGTTATAAATAAGATAATTCATGTAAAGGACCCAGTGCAGTGCCTGGGCCATAGCAAGTCTCATGCAATAGTAGCTGTTAGGATCATTAAGGACCTCAGTTCTACCTTTTATTCATGGGGAAAAAGAGGAGCTAGTTTACATAAAGCCACTGGGCCCGGGTGAAGCAGAGCTGGAGCTGTTAGGAATTGCTTCCCATACACATTCAGATGAATTATTGCCAGACTCCCTAGATATTAGCAATTAGTTCCCCTGGAATCTTCTCCCTGCCCAGCACAAGGTGCTTTACACCCAGTACAGAGGCTGATGAGGAAAGGTTGTATGAAGAAACAAATGAAGGAATGAATCGATAAAGGAACAATGAACCTTGTGTTATGGCCTCTCGGTGCTGACCTTTCATTGATTTCACACTGCAAACTGTGAGAATTGCATTTGCAATTCAGTCTGTTGCAGTCTCTCATTAGCTGGCGTGTATGTGTGTATGCAAATGTGTGCACACATATGCATGTGTTTGTTGACATTAACATGGGTATAAAACAGAGATGTGTCACCTTCTTGGTCCCTGACAGGCCAGTTAAGTAGAGGTTATCAAAGATATAATTTAACCTTCTTTAATTTTTTGGCTTCCATCAATCTCAGTATGGACTGTGGTAGACTGCAAAGTGCCTCATGAATTAATAAAGCGACATCAGCTTATCCAGCCTTTACTGCTATGTTGACTGCATTTTAGGATTTGACCACAATAAACAGCAAAGAACTCATTTCCTGTCCAAGATGCAGAACAGCTAATCCCCAGCAGGAGAAAGAATATTCTAGGCAGGGGTCTGAGCTAGAGCAGGGAGGGGTACATTCCTGAGGAAGAGATTGCCAAACCCATTGTTCAAATAGGGCTGCTTCCTTGGACCCAGAGAGCCTGGAGGCCTCCAACATGGCAGGGGCGCCTCGAGGTGTGAGCTTCACCTTAGAAAACTCATCGTCTACTGAAGAAACAGGCTCACAGACAAAACACTGTGTGAGCTACGCAAGTTAGGATGTTGCTATGTTTGAGCTGGAGGGGACTTTAGAATGTCTTTTCCCTTCACCTGAGTTTCCCACCCGCACAGGGAGGGGGCTGAAGTACAATATCACTAAGGGCCTTCCAGCACTGCCACCAACCTGACTTGTAGCATGCATGTGCTCTGTGTGTATGAATGAGAGTGTGTGTGTAGATGTATGGGCGTTTGTCTTGTTTTGTCAAAAACTTAAGGCAGCATTTAGTTGACACTCGTAGGAAATGAGCACTTCTGTATAGAGTATTGGGGGCGGGTATATGAACCCACTCTTGGCATGGATTGGGACCTATTCAGGCTGTGGATAATTTTGTGATCATCAAAATGAAACCCCCCCAAAAATGGGATTTAGGCAAGGTACGCATTGTCACTGTAACTGTGGGCACTTCCCCTAACTGATCATGACTTTTGTCATATTTGTGTTTGTTGTATGCATCTATGGCTTGATTGGAATAGTGTCTGGATATCAGTGTTAATAATAACAAGGGCTGCTCTTTGTTTCTAATTCTACAAAGTCCCTTTCTCTGGCCTGCAGAGTGTGTGTGCCCAGCAGACACTTCGAAGCACCCAGTTGGAGTCATTTCCACCCTTAGGACCAAAGGGACAAGGGGAGCAAAGGCTATTTACCAGAGCCCTCTGGGAGCTGCAGGTGTGGAGGAGGCTCCAGCTGGAAGGAGCCATAGTCAGAGAAACATGGCGCTAAAGCAGCGAGGGGGCAGAGAAGGAAATACCCCACCTGCCTCTCCTTCCAGGCGCTGTTCTCCTACAGGTGCTTCCAATAGGCAGAACCCAACCAGAAACAGAGGAGAAAGAAACGAATAGATACCGTCCACAGCGGTCAGCCTCCCAGGGCACAGAGCCAGGAAGAGAAGGGCAGAGCTTGGATCTGGGGGAGCAGGTCACAGTAAGGGCTCTGAAGGGCCAGGCAGGCAGCGGGAATATCCCAGGGCCTAATAGCAGTGAACCATAAGTAAGAAACTTCAGGTTGATCTCGCCTCCTCTCCGCTCCACTCCCCACCATTGTCACCTCCCCATATAAGCAGGGAGACGACCTCAGTGGTTTCCCTGTGTCGGCATCCTAACCGTGGCAATGCTGCTGTCACTCTGAGGTGGGATGGGAGCCCAGCAGCAAAGGCTCTGGAGAACCAAGAGGCTGAGTCAACGGCAGAGGGGCGAGGTTGGGAAGAGCAGGGACTAACGGCCACCGAGACGTTAACAAGGACCAGGAAGGGGGATCTCAGCCAGAACTGAGGCGCAGCCCTGCCCCTGCCACAGGGTTAAAACGAAAACCTGAACTTTTCACTCACAAGTTGGAACAAAGAAAAGGATAAGAACTGGAATGACCTTTCTCAGCCAGCTGCAAACTTGAACACTGCCAACCAGAAGGGCTGCTCTAGCTGAAGGCACAGATTACAAGTCTCCTATGGACACCCAGGCATCCAAGCTGAATGAATGTTCTTTTCTCCCAAACAAATACATCCCCGCGGCCCTGGGAAGGACACATTTTACAGAGCAAAACAGCTTTACCCTTTTCCCACCATTGATTTATTTTGATAATTTGACTTTAGGAAACTTTTTTTTTTTAATTTACAAGAAGAGTAAAGTAAATATTAGCAATGTTAGAAAGGATAAGTCGTCTCTCTGCAATGAACTAAAAAGAAGAATCGCTCCATTATGTCCTGGTGTCTTCTTTGCATGCTGTTTTATCCCCTCCTGAGTTGCCACCAGGCTCTCACCTCCCTCCTTGTAAGCATGGATTAATGCTAGTCTTACTCTAGTTCCTCTCTGATTCTTGTGAGCGCTTTGGTCTATGCTGCCTTTGGGGCAGGACCTCACTTTATTAAACAGGGCACTCAATTAGTCTTGCTCACACTGCACTCCATCGTCAGGCAGTTTCTCTTGAGACAGGCCAGAGTTCTGGTGTTTTATTTGCAGCTCGTGTGGGAGGGGCCTCCCCTGGAGGGCGACCTGCTCTGTCCTGGATTGTGGGTTGAGCCCCATGTTCATTGTGAGAAACTCCAGGGGACCACCATGATAATGTATGTCAGTCCTCTTTTAGGGATCAAGAAGTAAGGCCCAAGGGGTGAGATGGCAGGCCCCAGACCACACGTCAGCTTGACGGAGGGTCAGGGAGAGTACAGGAGTCCCTGAGTCCCAAGGTCTGGAGCTCATCCCCAAACAACGGTCCCAGGTTGTGGAAAGCTCTGAAGAGCCACTCTACTTGTTCTTCAAAATGGAAATACCTATAATGTTTCTGATGAACAGAACAGTAAAACTTGCTCATGGCAAAACTTCACACAGTTCAAGGCTCTGTGAAGCAGCAAGTGAAATTCCTTTATCATCTCAGCCTCCAGAGTTAATAACTTCAGAGTTTGCAGGATATACTTCTGGATTTTTCAGTGCAATTATACAATGAATACCATACGTATATGATTTAAGTTGGACTCAAACCTCTGCACACTCTCCTCTATTCTACTTGTTTTACAGTAGACTATACGGGCAGTCTCCTCTTTCCCATAGAATACATTTCTGAAAAGATGTTCAGAAGTTAAATATGCAAAAGTGAACAATAGATATGTATTTTCTAAGGTGATCTAATTGTTCTGGCATTTCATTCACATTTTTCCAACTGGCTCTTTTACTTTACAGTTGAGCACAGAGTCTGCCAACTTAAGTCCAGTGAGTAGCTAATTAAAGCTAAAGACTTTATCCTTTTGGTGCTGAATGATTTCTTTGTTTCAATTTTATTAAGCATATGAGACCTTTCCTTCTGTTGTAAATATCAACATCTCAATTTCTCTTCTTTTCCTTCATTTTGGTGAAACAACGAGGGCATACTGTGATAAAAAAATTTTGAGTAAAAGTGTACAGAGCTGCCATACTCCTCACGCTGGATTGGGGACCAGCAGGCAGTGTCCCCTGCCAAATGGAAATGCTCACCCTTCTGCTGAGTTTTGGAGGTCTACTCCTAGCCTCGGAACAGTCTCTATGGTCTCTTAGAGGGTCTCCATGTGTGCTGTATAGAAGTGTGGGTCATCCACAAATGGAAATTATAATGTCAAGGATCATTTGTATATGGATGTCTTTCAAAGCAGTGGGATCTGACTCAGCTCATTAAAAAAAAAACAACAACAAAGAAAAGAATCTTACTAACAGGACATCGGGCAGCTCACAGAAGTGTTGGAGAGCCAGAGAACTAGGTGTGAAGCTCTTCTTTGAGAAACAGTGGCCAAACCTGCACTTCAGACCTGTCCTGATGAGAAAACACCACTGCAGCAGCCACTGCAGCCACTGCGACCACTGGTAAGGCCTGGATGCTGCAGTTAGCTCTGCTTGGAACTCACTTTTGCTGAAACCAGCACTGCCACTAACACTGATGCCACTTTGGCATCAGAAACTCAGCCTTCCAAGGCTTTCAGGAGGCTGTCTCAGCCATTATCCTCACCAGCAAAACACTGCCCCTCTCTGAGCCTGCTTCCTTTCATTGTCCACTTCCTTTTTGAAGTCTTGTATGGCATGTCCCACTGGTGGAGCTGAGTTACCCATGCCTGTACCCTTCCCCAAAGGAAGCTGGGAAGTGGGATTTGTGGTTTCAACCTATCATAAGACAGTTAATTCCCCAAACATTAGAAGGGCGTTCAAAAGCTGCTAGGGAACCAGAAAAACAACAACAAAATCCTCTACATGTACAAATACTTATAGTGGGTTCTCTTAAAGACAGCATAGTGTTTCATATTTTGCATATACCATAGTTTATTTTAACAATCCCCTATTAGCATGCATTCAAACAATTTATTTTATATTTTTGCTATTAAAATCATACTAGGGGAGCAGATGTAGCCCATTGGTTGAGTGTTGGCTTCCCATGAACGAGGTCCTGGGTTCAATGCCAGTACCTCCTAAAAAAATACTAGAAAGAATGTCTTTGTGTATGTATGCATACACACACACACACATCAAACAAACAAATACAGTTGTATATTTTTAACTTATTTTTATAGGATTAATTCTTAAGAGTGGAAGCACTGGTCATAGAGTACTTGAAAGTTTAAATTTTGATACATATTTTAACATTATCTTCTTCCTCGCAACTTAGCAAAGGAAGATCATGTTTGAAAGAATTTTCAAGTTTAGGGATTTTTAACCATATTCAAATGTTCCAAAAGTGGATAACGCAAGTAAGCTCTATCTGGTAGCTTTATTACCCAGAATATCTAGAAAAAAATGGAATGACTCCTTGCCCTGCTGGGCCTGATAAAAGCTAGTGAACTGTACTAATGCTTGATGGGTCTATCTGCAGCTTTTCCAGGTTCTCAAAGTGAGTACTGTGTGGCTGGATTTCTGTGATCCATTTCTGCAACATTCCATGAACCCTTAGGGATACTAAGTTCAAGTTGCTAAACCAGATGCAGGCCTGCTGCATATGACTGTACAGGTAATGATTTCACCACTCCTGGAGGTGCAGTTCACAGTGTAGTCTGTGGGAACTGTGCTCCCTGGAGTTGTTCAGTATGTAACCTGCACAGCAGTCAACAGTGCCCCTGCTAAGCCAGCAAAGAGGAGTTACTTGGAAATCCTTTGAAAACTCTTTAGACTTTTAACTCATTTGTCTAAGGCAACTGATTATGAAACATTAAGCCTGGTTTCCCCTCCAGAGCAGTGAGGCAGCTATGGTGACAGCTTCTAAGTATATAAGGAATGCATCCTGAATTCTGTGATATTTGACATTCCCAACTTTGCCCAGCGGCCAATGGTTCCTTCTTCCAAGTGACATATCGATTGTACATCCATGCAGGGTGAGTATGATTGTGTTCAGTATTTTGAGCTCGTCATCTGTTATCCCATTCTTATTGTCATCCCCAGCCCAGACAGTATCAAATTGGAAGCAGTAGTGTAGAAAATTACGAACAAATCAAAAAAGTCTACAGCTGCGAGCTGAATCAGGCCACTGCTCCACATTTAGTCTTTCCCCTGATGTAAACACCCCTGCTCCTTTTCTTCTCCCTGCTAGGAGGTCACAGAGTTGGGAGTGTACTTCAATAATTAGAGATAAACTCTGACCTTGCTTTGCAGTTAGGTACAAGGTGTCCCTGAGAGCAGCTGATGCTGCTGTCCTAGAAACTGTGACATATCTTGGAGGCATGAGTTGGCTCACCAAGGTGTGACAGCGGGGAAGCAGGGATTGACACGTGTTGATTTATGTGGCTGTGAGTGGCAATTTCACTCTTACAGAGCACCAGGGATGGCCCTGTTCCCCCAGGTTTTATGAGATCCTCGTTAATCACACCCCTCCAGGTGGAATTTGTGACCAAGGGGATAATGAGGGGATGCCATGATGCTGGTTGGCATGAACATAGGAGCAACGCCATTAGGGTGGATAATTTCATGCATCATCAGAGTGAAAAGCCTCAACAAATAGCAGGCGGGCAAGGTGCACCCTGTTGCCGTGATAACTGGGGACTCCTCTGTCATTCTGTCATGCCTGCTGTCACCTCTGTGTCTGCTTGACATACCTGTGGTGGATGTGACTGGTGCCTGCATTAAGATGTTAATCGGAACAAGTATAGATTCTTTTAGTTCTAAAAATTCAGTTCTGACTCTTTTTCCGGGGTTGTCCACAGCCTGAGCAAGGAGAGTGGGGGCTGGAGGAGGTCTCTGCCTCAGGCACCGACTCTTGAGAGTCTGTGGGCTAGATTAGTACGGGTGGGATGACCACAATATTCCACCACCCCCAGGCTCAGCCCCAGGCCGTAGCACAGGAGAAGGTGGATAAAAGCCTGCTTGTGCCATGTGTTAGGGGACTCTCTGAATCTGGAAGGCAGAATTCATATAGTAGAGGAGAGAGAAGGCATTCTGCCTGAGAAAAACCTGCTTAGAGTTCTGGAGACTCCTCCCCACTTGCCCTTCCCTGCCCACAGAGCTGCTTGCTCAGATAGCCAAGGGATAAGGGACCTCCTACTACCTCCCCCAGGGATCTTGCCCTGCCTGGAACCTCTAGACTTGACTTTGAGCTCTGGGTTTGCTTAGGAAGCAGGGCAAGCTCTGAGGACAGGGGCTGGCCTCTCTCAGTGAAAGGGCTGAAGACTGTTTCATCTGCTGGGGAAAGTTTTCCCTTTTCCAGGGTCCTAGGAGCTTCCCACATCTCTGTTCACTTGGGTTTGGGGAAAACCTGATGGGTCAGCCACAGATCCTCCTCTGTCTCAATCTCAGGCTCCCTATGTACGTGGAAAATCATTCCTCCAGCAAATATTAATGGAGTACCTGCTATTGTCACACCTTATTCTGGTATTGAGGACATAGTAATGAGCCAAAAAGGCAAAAATCCAGACCTTGAGGAGCTTATATTCTAGAAGGGAGAGATAGAACCTCCCCTGCCAGACTGTAAGATCCTTGTCATTAAGCCCATCTTTGTTGGACCTCTGAGTCTTTGAATCTTAGCCTAGAGACTGGACTCAGTAACATCTTCTATGAAATGGCCATTTGTCCTAATAGTCTCTCAATGCTGTCTGTTAAAGCATTTAATGTATATTTGCAGTGATGGATAAGACAATGCCATGTGCTATGAGGCGGCATTGTGCTGCAACGATTTCACTTCCTCCTTACTTCACCCAGGGTCATTTCATGCTCCCAGCAGCTCCTGTCCTCTCTACATTTGACTGAAGATGGACTCACTTGGATTTTGTTTGGGGAAGGGGAAGAGTGGTGATATTTTCACAGTTTGTTTTTGCAAATTCAGGAAGTAGTAGCTGGGACAGTTTTAACATGCTGAAGCTGTTCCAGATCCACACATCTTCCCATATGCTATCAACAGGGATGTGTCTCTCACCCTTTTCCAGTTTCTTTGTTGAAGCAACTAGATTACTTCACATTGAAGCCCACCATTATTAAGTATGTAAACACAGTGCTTTCTGGAGGCCATCTGATCTTCCCTGACCACAGGGGTCCTGTTGAGTTTTAACCATTCACCTCCTTAGGGAGGTCTGATCTTCAGAGTACTTCATTTATATGTCTTACCATTGGAGTCTCTTAAAAACCAATGAACGGGAGGGAGGGGCAAGATGGCAGCAGAGTAAGAAGCTCCAAAAGTCAGCTCGTGCTATAGGGCAATTAGTAATCACCCAGAGCTATCTAAAACACCTGTTTGGGGGGCCCAGGAGACCAGAAGAGCATCCTGCAACATCCCTGAAAGGATGGAAGAAGGAGACTGCCCATCTGCAGTGAAGATTTGTGAGTAGAGCACTTCACGCCATGGAGGCTGGTGCCCATTCTCACTGGTGGCACAAGCAACTTCAGGAGCTGTTCCATGGCTGGAGTTGGAAGCTCCATTTCCCCAAAACAGGGGAGGAAGAGACAGTCAGGCACCAACTTTAGCTACTGATTAGTAAATTCTGTGGGCTAAAGTATAATCCTAAGAACAGCTAAAGTTTGAACCTGTCCAAGTCAGAAAGAGGCTGGTAGCCTCCATTTTAACTCTGCCCACCCCACCCCCACTTAAGGGTAAGCAGGTCTCATTGAAAAATCGCATTGACCACTAGGGACTGGCTTCTTTCCACCCAGATCAGATTGCAGCCCTAGCCTAGGCCTCAGCCCCACCTCCAGTAGAGAGTAAGCTGGGTGGATCTGCACCAGTCTCTCCGGGCAACTGCAGGTACTTTTGGTCGGCACAGACAGGATGGCTGGACATCTGAGGCTCCATCCCTGCCCCCGTTCCCATTGGATAAGAGGGGCCTGGTGTTTCTTCAGCCTCTCTGGGCAACTGCAGGTGCTTTCAGCCCACATTGACTGGTTTGCTGGGCACCTGTGGTTCCATCCTCACCCCTTAAAGGGCAGAAGGGACAGTAATCCCCCAGCCTCTTGGTGCAACTGCAGGCACTTTTGGCCCACATGGATTAGATTTTTGGGCACTCCGGAGAACCCAGCTCCACCCCTGGCAGGGGAGGAGGGGGGCCGGAGCTACATTAATATACCTGGTCAACTTTGGTCAGTTTTGACCTACATGGCTTAGTTTGCTGCCTACATCTGTAGTTCCATCCCCACCCAGGCAGAAGAAGAAGGAATGTGAGCTTCATCAGTCCCTCCCAGCAACTACAGATGGTCTTGGCCTACATGGCTTGTATTACTACACACGGCTACAGTTCCATCCTTTACCCTGGCAGGGGAAAAGGGTGGGAGAAGCTTCATTGGTTTCTGAGGCAATGCGGGCAGCTTCAGCCTCTACAGCTTACAGTGTCCACTATAACCTTGGCTTCTACTATACAACCAGAATGGAGAGAGGGCAAGAAAGCCCTAAACTAAAGAGACACGGCACCCAGAATAAATACATCTAGTAAGCCAGATGCCAAGACACCAACAAAAAATACAATCCATACCAAGAAACAGGAAGATATGGCCCAGTCAAAGGAACAAGATAAGCCTCCAGGTGACATAGAGGAGGTGAGACAACTAATCATAAATGTTGAAACAAATCTCCTTCATAAATTCAATGAGATGGCTAAAGAGATTAAGTCTATTAAGAAGACACTGGGTGACCACAAAGAAGAATTTGAAAGCATATGTATAAAAATAGCAGATCTTATGGGAATGAAAGGCACAATAAATGAAATTAAAAATACAGTCGAGGCCTATAACAGCAGATTTGAGGAGAAAGAAGAAAGATCAGTGAGCTTGAAGACATGGCCTCCAAAAGAAAACATAAAAAAGAACAGATAAAGAAAAGAATTGAAGAGGATACTATGAACAGCTGTATGCCAACAAACTAGATAATATAGATGAAATGGAAAATTCCCAGGAATGTATGAGCAACCTAAACTAACCCTAGAAGAAATAGAAGACCTCAACAAAACAATCACAAGTAAAGAGATTGAAACAGTCATCATACAACTCCCCAAAATGAAAATCCTAGAACCAGATAGTTTCACTGGTGAGTTCTACCAAGCATTCAAAGAAGATTGAATACTAATCTAAAACTCTTCCAAAAAACTGAACAAGAAGGAATGTTACCATACTCATTCTATGAAGTCAATATTACCCTAATACCAAAGCCAAATAAAGATATTATGAAAAAAGAAAATTACAGACCCTTTTCCCTAATGAATATGGATGCAAAAATCTTCAAGAAAATACTTGCTAATTGAATCCAACAACACTTTAAAAGAATTACTCATCACGATCAAGTGGGTTTTATACCAGGCATGCAAAGGTGGGTCAACACAAGAAAATCAATCAGCATAATATACCACATTAATAAATGAAAGAAGAAAAATCATATGATCCTATCAATTGATGCAGAAGAGGCATTTGAAAAACACAGCATCCTTTCTTGATAAAAATACTAGAAAAGATAGGAATCAATGGAAACTTACTCAACATGATAAAGGCCATGTATGAAAAACCCACAGCTAACATTGTACTCAATGAAAAAAGATTGAAAGCGTTCCTGTTGAGGTTGGGAACAAGGATGTCCACTGTCACTACTGTTGTTCAATATAGTGCTAGAGGTTCTAGCTAGAGCAATTAGGCAAGAAAAGAAATAAAAGGTATCCAAATCAGAAAGGAAAAAGTAAAACTTTTGCTATTCGCAGATGATATGATCCTATACCTAGAAAGTCCTGAAAAATCTACAACAAAGTTGCTAGAGCTAATAAATGATTTCAGCAGAGTGGCAGGACACAAGACGAATATGCAAAAATCAGTAGTGTTTCTATACACTAGAAAGGCACAATCTGAGGAGGAAGTCAGGAAAAAATTCCATTTACAATGGCAGCTAAAAGAATCAAATATTTAGGAATAAACCTAACCAAGGACATAAAGCACATGTATTCATAAAACTACAATGCATTGCTAAAAGAAAATTTAAAAGACCTAAATAAATGGAAGAATATTCCATGCTCATGGATTGGAAGACTAAATATCATTAAGATGTCAATTCTAGCCAGACTGATATACAGATTCAATGCAATTCCAATAAAAATTCCACCAGCATTTTTTAAAGAAATGGAAAACACAATTATCTAATTCATTTGGAAAGATAAGTGTTCCCCAAGTAGCCAGAAACATCTTAACAATGAAGAGCAAGTTCAGAGAACTCTCACTTCTGGACTTTAAACCATATTATCTAGCTACAGTGGTAAAAAAAAAAAAAAAAAAAAA
>JAQZBX010004645.1:0-30256 GCA_029593785.1 Cabassous unicinctus | reverse complement strand
GAAAGAAAGAGGACTCCTATCTCACACCTTACACAGAAATTAATTCGAAATGGATCAAAGTCCTAAATATAAAAGCTAGAACCATAAAGCTCCTAGAAGAAAATGTAGGGAAACATCTTCAAGACCTGGTAGTAGGTGGTGGATTCTTAAACCTTACACCAAAAGCAAAAACAATGAAAGAAAACATGGATAAATGGGTCCTCCTCAAACTTAAAACACTTTTGTGATTCAAAGGACTTTGTCAAGAAGGTGACAAGGCAGCCCATTCAATGGGAGAAAATATTTGGAAATCACATATCTGATAAGGGTTTGATTTCCAGTCTATATAAAGAGATCATACAACTCAACAATAAAAGAGCAAGCAATTCAATTAAAAAAATGGGCAAAGGACTTAAACAGACATTTCTCCAAAGAGGAAATACAAATGGCCAAAAAGTACATGAAAAAATGTTCAATATCACTAGCTATTAGGGAAATGCAAATCAAAACAACAATGAGATATTATCTCACACTGCATAAAATGGCCATTATTTAAAAAAACAGAAAATGAGAAGTGCTGGAGAGGATGTGGAGAAATAAGAACACTCCTTCACTGTTGGTGGGAATGTAAAATGGTACAGCCTCGGTGGAAGATAGTTTGGCGGTTCCTCAGGAAGCTAAATATAGAACTGCCGTATGATCCAGCAATCCCTCTACTAGGCATATATCCAGAAGAACTGAAAACTGTGATGCGAACAGACACTTGCACACCGATGTTCATAGCAGCGTTATTCACAATTGCCAAAAGAGGGAAACAACCCAAATGCCATCAACTGATGAATGGATAAACAAAATGTGGTATATACATATGATGGAATACTATGCTGTTGTAAGAAGAAATAAAATTGGAACACATATGATAACATGGATGAAACTTGAAGACATTATGCTGAATGAAATAAGCCAGACACAAAAATACAAATATTGCATGGTCTCACTAATGTGAACTAAATATGAAGAATAAATGCGTGGAGTTAAAACCGAGAGTATAGGTTATTAGAAGATAAGAGGAGGGCTGTGAAGGAGTACTGATGCTTAATGTATGTAGAAGTTTTAATTGACTTGACTGTAAATGTGTGGAAATGGATAGAGTTGATGGTAACACATTATAGTGAGTAGAACCACTATATTGTGACTGAAAAGGGTAGTCTAGGGATGTAAATGTCAATTGAAAGAAAGCTAGAGAATAACCTAGAGACTGAATAACAGTGAACTCAGAGGTGGATAAGAATTGTGGTTAATAGTACAAATACAAGAATATCCTTCTATGAACTATTGCAAGGTGGTAAGAATGTGGAGAAGCATGGGAAAAATACAATTAATGTAACCTATAGACTATAGTTAACAGCAGTACTGTAATATTCTTTCATCAATGTCAAAGACATACTGTGTTAATAATAGGGGTGTAGGGAGTGGCTGTAGCTCAAGTGGCTGAGAGCCTGCTTCCCACATACGAAATCCCGGGTTCAATCCCTGGTACCTCCTAAAAACAAAACAAACAAACAGACAGATGAAAAAACCGGCTCTCATTGGGGAATGGATGTAGTCAGTGGTTGAGTGTTTGGTTCCCATGTACAAGGTCCTGGGTTCAATCCCTCCTAAAAAATAATAGGTATGGGAAAAATATACCAAACGTACACTATAGACCATAGTTAGTGGTAATAGTCTGATGATATTATTTCATAGTTTGTAACAAATGTTCCACAACAATGTAGTATGTTGGCGGAGGGGTGTTGTATGGGAACCCCACATATGTGCATGATTGTTTTGTAAGTTCTCAACTTCTCTAATAAAAATATATTTTTAAAAAACAATGAAACATCTTCATTTCCTAACTGCCTTCATATGCAAAATAGCAGGGGACTGCTTCCCACTCCAACTTAAACATAAAGCACAGATGGGATGATATTATGGTATCTATGTTTAAAAGAAAAAGAATAAAAGAGATAAGAGATAAATAAAGTGCCAAGTAGAGGAGCTATTTATTTCTTTACCTTCTACCAAAGATGCAATAAATAAGAGATACCATTTTCTGGAGGAGAGTATATATATAACTAAGCTCTGGGTGAACAGGACAATGCTCTCCAAGCCATATTCTGCCAGAGTCCTGGGGTTTGGGGTGGGGTGAGAATCCATTTTCAAGCTGTTCTGCTTGCTGTGGAGTAAAAGAGTACTCTCTGGAGAAGTTCAGGCAAAATATGGCAAAGAAATAAGACATATAAACCCCTTTGTACAGTTATTTTCTCAGTGACATATCTGGCATGTCACAAGTCTCAGATGATGTCCTTTTTGTCATCACCTCCCAACTTATGGGGTTCCAGAGGGTTCACAATACTACTTTAAAAAATCAGTAAGTGGTCTTTCTCTTTTGGGAAAATGGAGTACACATACTTATCCCTATTCCTTGTGCTAAGTATAACTAAAAACCCTGGACATTATAAATAAAACAAACATAAGACTCCAAAATGTGAAGAGAAGGCAGACCGGGTAGGGACTTCAGGACCCAAGGAATAACCCAGTGATGAGTTCCCTGAGTTTTCTTTTTGCCTCACATATCCCAGACTTGTTGCTGAATAATTCAGAAATGGCAACAGGTACAGACAAATAAAACCCCAACAAATGCCTTCTCTCTCTGGCCAAAGGAAAGGGATAGCCTAGCAAAGTAGAACACTCTTGGACAATAACTGTTCTACTCTAGCCAAACATCTTAGAAAAAACCATGGTCCCACCCCATGTGTTCCAGCAAATGCTGAGAATCAATAAAATTGAAAACCTCCAGGAAGACTGACAAAGAAAGAGAAAGAAGACACAAGTTATCAATCTCAGGAATAAGACAAGGGATATCACCAGAGACCCTACAGACATGAAAAAATATAAGAAAATACTATGAAAAAATCTACACACGTAAATTTGACAACTTAGATGAAACGGACCAATTCCTCAAATAACACAAACTTCCACAATTCATAAAATATATAATTTGAATAGTCCTACAACTAAGGAAATTGAATTAATAATTTAGAACCCCTCAAAAATGAAATCTCCAGGCCCAGATATTTTGTTAGAGAATTCTACTGAATATATCAAGAAAATTTAACAGCAATTCTATCCAATCATTTCCAGAAACTAGAAGAGGAGAGGGCACTTCTCAATCATTTTATAAATGTGGTTGTTATCCTGATACAAAAATCAGACAAAAACACTACAGACCATGTCCATCATGGATGTAGATGCAAATATACTTACCAAAATACTAGAAAAGAGAATTCAGCATTATATAAAAAGAATCGTATATCATGGCCAAGCAGAGCTTTCTCCAGGCATGCAAGGTTAGTTCAGTATTTGAAAACCAATCAATGTAATCCACCATATTAACTGGATAAAGAAGAAAAATCACATGATTATATCAACTGATGCAGCATGTAACTAAATTTAACTCATTAATGATAAAACTCTCAGAAACGTAGGAATGTAGGGGAACTTTCTCAACTTCATAAAAAGCATCTCTAAAAAGTCTTAGTGCTAACCTTATACATAATGATGAAAGACTGAACACTTTCTCCCTAAGATCAGGAACAAGACAAGGATGTCTGCTCTCACTCGTCTTATTCAACATAGTTCTGGAAGTTCTAGCCAGTGCTATAAGGCAAGCAAAGGGAATAAAAGGCATTCCGATTGTAGAGGGAAAAAAGGTGGTTTGTGTTTTAGTTTCCTTGGTTGCTCAAACAAAAACGATGCAATGTGTTGGCTTAAACAATGGGAAATTATTAGCTCACAGTTTTGAGGCTAGGAAAATAGTCCAAGTCAATGTGTCATCAAGGCGATGCTTTCTTCCTGGAGACTGGTGTTCTGGGGCTGGCTGCAGGTGAACCTTGGTCCTAGGCGCCTCTGTCACATGACAATGTACATGGTAGCCTTTCCTGGCCTCTCCCTTTTTTTCTGGGTTCCATTGACCTTCAGCTCTTCATTCCCAAGGCTTTCTCTCTTTCTGCCTGAATTTCACTCTGCTTATAAAGGACTCCAGTAATAGGACTAAGAGCCATCCTGATTGAGTTGTGCTACACCTTAACTAAGAAACCTCATTAAGAGGTCCTACTTACAATGGGTGCACACCCACAGGAATGGTTTAAATTTAAGAAACATGATTTTCTGGAGGTACATATAGTTCCAAATTACCACAGTTCCTATTAGCAAATGACATGATTGTCTATGTAGAAAATCCCAAGGAATCTACAAAATCTCCTAGAGATAAGTGAGCTCAGCAAGGTTTTAATAAACAAGATAAGTGTCCAAATTAATGGTATTTCTAAATACTTATAATTAACACATGGGCATAGAAATTAAAAATATAATATTATTTACAATTGCAAGGTAGAAGGAAGAAAGGAAGGAAAGGAAGGAAGGAAGGAAGGAAGGAAGGAAGGAAGGAAGCAGGCTGGCTGGCTTAGGTGTAAAACTAACAAAACATATACAGGACTTATGTGTAGAAAACTATAAAACACTGATGAAAAAAAATCAAAGAAGATCTAAATTAATGGAGAGACATATCATGTTCACGGATTGAAAGACTCAACATAGTAAAAATGTCAATTCTTCCTTAACTTACATACAGATATAATGCAATTCCTACCCAAATCCCAGCAAGATATTTTTGCAGATATTATAGGCAAGATCATTATAAAATTTATATGGAAAGCCAATGGACCTAGAATAGCTAAAACAATTTTGAAAAAATATAATAATTCGGGAGGAATCAGTTTACCCAATTTCAAGACTTAATGCCTCAGGTTGCTAAAGCTGCTGACGCAAAATTACCAGAATTGGGTTGACTTTTATAATGGAAATTTTATTGGGGGAAAATCTTACAGTTCTGAGGCCATGAAATGTCCAAAGCAAGGCACCATCAGAGATGCTTTCTCACCAAGGACAGTGAAATAAGCCAGACACAAAAGGACAAATATTGTATGGTCTCACTAATATGAACTAAATACAAAGAATAAATGCATGGAGTTAAAATATAGAGTACAGGTTGCAAGGAGATAGGATGAGTGCTGAGAAGGGGTACTGATGCTTAATGTATATAGAAGTTTTAGTTAGCATGACTGTAAAAGCATGGAAATAGATATAGTTGATGGTAATACATTATACTGAGTAAAACTAACACAGATGGTTTATAAATGGAATTGTGGCTGAAAAGGGTAGTCTAGAGATGTAAATGTCAATTGAAAGAAAGCTAGAGAATAATTTAGGGACTGAATAACAGTGAACTCAGAGGTGGATGAGAATTGTGGTTAATAGTACAAATACAATAATGTCCTTCTATGAAGTAGAACAATTGTACATCACTATTACAAAGTGGTAAGAATATAGTGATGAATGGGAAAAATACAATTAATGTAAACTGTGGACTATTGTTAACAGCAATATTGTAATATTCATCTATCAATGTCAAAAAAGTACTGTGTTAATAATAAGGGGATATGGAAAAAATATATCAAATGTATACTATAGACCATACTTAGTGGTAATAGTCAAATGATGTTATCTCATAATCTATAACAAATGTTCCACAACAATGTAATATGTTGGCGGAGGGGTGTTGTATGGGAATTCTGCATATTTGCATGATTGTTTTGTAAATTCACAACTTCTGTAATAAAAATATATTTTTTAAAAATTGGCAGAGCTCCCTTTCTCAGTTTTTCTGCTTTCATTCTCAGTTTATACAAGACCTCAGTAAGAGGACAGAGACCCACCCTGGGTCATGCCTCACTGACCTAGTCTAATCAAAGGCCCTAAAGCAGTCTAATCAAGTGATCTAATCAAAGGTCCCTTGCCTGAATCTAATCAAAAGGCCCCATCTACACTGTGTTTACAGGCACAGGAATGGGTTAGCTCAAGAACATAACTTTCTGGGGTCTATAAAAGACAAACCAAAAAAAAAAAAAAAAAGACAACCAGGACAAATAAACATGCAACCATCACACAAAAAAAGCTAGCAATTGCACCCTTGGGCATTTATCCCAGAGAAATGAAAACTTATGTTCACACAAAACCTGCACACAAATGTGTGTAGCAGCTTTATTCGTAATAGCCAAAAAAATGGAAAAACCCAGATGGTTAGTAGACAAATTGTGCTACTTCTATACCATGGAATACTAATCAGCAATAAAAGGGAATAAACTATTGAATGGGAAGCAACCTAGATGAATCTCGTGGTAGTTATGCTGAGTGAAATAAGTCAACCCCCAAAGGTTATACATTGTAGGAGTCCTTTTATATAATATTCCTGAAATAACAAAATTATAGAAATAAGAACAGATTAGTTGTTGCCAGGGGTCAGGAATGAGTGGGAGAGAGGAAGCGAGGAGGAGGGTGAGTGTGGCCATCAAAGGCCACAGGAGGGAACCTTAGGGGATGAAAAGTTTGCATATCTTGATGGTACCAATGTCGATATTCTGGTTGTGATATTGTGTTATGGGTTTTCAAGATGTGACCCTTGGAAGACATTGGATAAAGGGAATACAGGATATTGTATATTCATGGATTCATGTGAGTCTACAATTATTTCAAAGTTAAAAAAAGTTTGATTGGAAATAAAAGTGAAATATTATTTAATCGTTTTCCCTTTATAATAAAGGACCGAGAGGTGCCGGTGTGTAACAAGTGAGCACCCCCAGTGGTGGGTGGGAGTCAGATGAGGGCACAAAGGACGCCACGCAGTTTGCCTCTGAGCTGAGCAGCACTGACTGCTGGCATGGTTGAGACGCTTACCATTTAAAATTGTTTTTATCCTTGGCCATATATGTTTGATTTGTGCCCATAATAGACTGTGTTTAAAGACTCGAAACATAAGGGGCCTGATGATGAAATACAAGATAATTAAGAGCAAAAACTGGTAAATCTGCCGTTCTACTTCAAAATTACCTTCACCAGATCTGTAAATCACATTCATCTGATAAAAATCCTTATATAGAACCTCAAGATGTCTTTGGTACTTCAAAAAAAGTGTTAAAAATGGAATATAGAGTGACAATTATATCCAGTTTGGCTTTTCATTTATTGAGAATAAAGACTCTCTCCACTCCCACAATGTGTTATTTGCAGAATGCTTGCAAATAGCATCCTGGAATCTTTCCCCTCCTGTCATTTATCAACACAACTCAGAAATTATAAAAATATAACAGTAGTGTTTTTAAGTATAAAATTCTATAATTTCAGATATCAGTTCCTGGAAAACAGTTTTTGCCTTTATTGGATACTGTATCATAAAGTTAAATCCCAAAGAACTTTATAGTATACAGTCAGTTCCCAAACTAGATAGAACATATCATTTTTCAGTTTATTTGTCAGAAAGTTATGCTTTCTCTTATATAATTAAAAAAAACAAACCTCATGTATTTGCTGGAAATTTGCCTGTAATAACTTTATATTATGAATATCATTAATGATTGAATTAAAACAAACTTTAGAATACAATATTTAATATGATACTCTTTAATAATCTGTTTAAAACTTCATACACTTCTTTCCTCACACACCACACAAAAATGGCAAAGCTATTTTAAAAATTCTTCAGAAGGGTGGGAGTGAAAGGCATTTGCAAGTCGAATATGGCTAGGCAATGCTGATGTGTCTCTGAAGCCAGTCAAATAATTCATCAGGTTTTCATTTACATTTTGGCTTCTTTCTCACCTGGGATGTTTTCTGCTTCAAGTAACAGAAAATTCCCAACTCAACTGACTTAAGTAGTAAAAGAAATAGAAAGTCTGAGGTCAGGCAGCTTCAGGGTTGGTTATGTCAGCAGCTCAATGATATCACTAAGGATCTAGCATCTTTCCCTTTGCCAAGGCTTCCATCTTCCATGGGCCATCTTAGCCTCTCTCAGGGTCACAAGATGGTGGCCATGGGTCTAGGGTCCCTTGTGGTTAATGACGCTTTCAAGAAGCATCTCATCCCTTCCTGTGCATCTCTTTATCACCCCAGCATACTTTCTCTCACCTCTCTTTTGCCAATATTGGGACCCCTGGTCACTACTTAGCCAGTTCCTAGCATGGAGAATGGGAGCTCCATGATTGGCTTAGACCAGGTTGAAGTGGGAAGCTGAGTAGAATTGACATTCTCTAGGTAGAGAAGAAGAGAAAGAGACATTTTGGGTATGCAATCAATGTTGTCTATCATGGTCTCCAAGAGTACTTGCTTAGTTTTGATTTTATATGACATGGGTTCATGATGAGGACATATAACTATACCAGTAGGTTCAGAACAGAAGGCTCTCCAGGCACCTATTCACCTATTTGTTGGACATGAACTCTGAGATATGTGTTAGCTGCCACATACACATAAACTGCGTGTAACTGATAAAGAATTGCATAGTAGTTATGAGAGCAGGCTTTCAGCCAAACAGGCCTGGGTTCAAATCCTATCTCTGTCACTTGCCAGTCAAATTACCTTAGATAAGTTGCTTAACTTCTTTTTCTCATGCCCCCTGCCCAGTGCTCTCCTCAGCACAAGGCTGCTTCTTCAGTGAACTGTTTGTTAAATCATGCAAGACAAGGAAGACTAGCTCCTGCCTTTTCCCACCTTTTCACGTGAACTCCCAGACTGTTCTCTGCCTGGAATTGCCAGGCAGTCTTATCAGTCCATTGCTGACCGACAGCTAGTGGTGGGAGAACTTTTGGTTGAATCTGAAGGAAGTGTCCTTCTTCTTTCTAGTCCCCAAAATTACGTGCCATCTCTGGGCATCCTGATGTCCAACTGCAATCTGAAATGACACATTGTTCAACCACAGCTTTTCATCATATGGTTGTGCTCTGGGGGAATGGCAAAAAGTTTATAACAGGTAAAATAAAAAGAATGTATTAGGAATTTTTTAACCTCTTGATCATGTAAATGTATATTGTACTTCCTTTTGTGTGTCTCTGAGTCTGGCTGAACCACTCACTGATGATTTAGAGGGGAGGGGTTGGTTATCTGAAACAGAGTTTCCTTTTAGTTTCCCCATTCCAAATTTACTGAATTATGTGAGATCAAAACTTAACCAACTTTTTCCAAGCATCCTAGTTGGCTATTGAGAATCAATGTGTTTGCAAGTTCTGAAACAACATTTCAGGCAAATTCTGAAAATCTCTGGGTGAAATCTAGCCTATTTTGCAAGTTGGGGTATATTTTTAAACTAAGAATCACTCTGAGAGGTGAAAATGCAGAGTAATTAAAAAAGGTGTCAAGGTCAACCCAAATCTGATGGTGCTTCCCCAGAGGCTTGTTTTATTTCATCATTCACACTTCACTTTTTTTTTTTTTAATTCCAAGGTGACTTTTAATTCCACTCTTATTTTATGCACTGTAGTCACAATAGTTCACTTCAGATGTTAGCATTATCTCTAAGGGATATTCTGTACATCTGGTTTGCAGCAGCTACATTCCCTCTCTTCTTTGGGAAGCAGGGGAAGTTTATGGAAGTCCAGTCCTTGTTTGTGTCATTAAACAGAGCCATTTCTGATGTTGGTGAATCTACAAATCCTGACTTACATTTGACCTTGAGTTATTAACAACTAACACCCAAGTCCTACCTTGATTATGTAATAGGGCCACTAGGGTTGACTCAGGAACTCTGTGCAGAGAGCTGAGAACAGAACTCTGCTTTCTCCAAATATCTCAAAGTCTGGGAGGGGAACCCAGCCTCTGAGCTGTGGGGTTCTATCTTGACCACAGACTTAGAATTAAATTTCAGAGGGATGCACACCATGTTCCCAAACTTCTCTGCTTCCTCCCCCCTACCTCCCACTCTTGTCTTTTCTTTTTCCCAAGATGGAAAGTGCCATCTCTTCCTCAATTCAGCTGCAGAAAATCTGGCCTCCAACCAGCCTTAGAGGTACAGCCTTCAGCGGCCTTGGTAAAGATTCATGGTCAAATCTGTGAGCGCATCATGCCTGCCAATGCCCAGGGGCACCAGGGATGGAGCAACCTTTATCTTTCTGAGCACAAATCATGGCATCCACCTAGGAAGTCACAGCAGACCAAGATCAGGAAGTTACCCTACCCTTCATTTTACAGATAGGGCAACTGACACCTATAGCAGAGATATGACACAGCTGGGCAGTGGTAGAAGGAGGCCTAGATCCCAGATCAAAAGTTGTGTGATGACCCCATTCCCTGCTCTTTCTCCAGCACCTAGCATGGCACCTGGTGCATAGGAGGGGCTCATTAAACATCAATTGAAGGAATGAACAAATGTAATGCTGCTGCTTCTACATCAGCCTTCTGTTACTCTTCCCCTTCTCCTGCTATTTAACCCCATTGTCAGAGAAGTCCTTCGGTTCCCTCCCAGGCCAGGGCAGAAACTCACCTGCTGCCCACACAGCAAAGCAGGAGGCTGTCACCAGAAAGGGCTCCTGCTCATCAGTTACCACCAGTCAAAACTAGGCTTTCTCTCCTAAGCTTGACGCCAGATTGGGGCTACAGTACTACCATTTGGGAAGAGACTAGTTATTACTCAAAATGTCACTTGTGACAGTGCCTGCATGCCCAGGACCCCATAGATTCTGCAGTTAGGAGAGAAGAGACGCGGAAGAGAGAAATAAAAACAAACAAACAAAAAACCCACCTTACTCCTTCGCAGGTTGTTGGCATTAGATGGAGGTGCAATGTCACCTGACTGCCTACAAGGACAGCTCTCTTAGTGTCCTGGTCCTCCTGGGCTCTACAAGCAATGGCCGCTGATTGAGACCAGTTGCGCGCCTTGAGGGCACGACCTCGGGAACCCGGACCAGGAAGGAGCCAGGAAGAGAGGAGAGGAGTGGTGCGTGTGTACATATGTGTGTGTGCGGGGAGCGGGAGGATTGGAGGGAGGGGGTGTCGCTGGCGGATCTCCACGCTAGTCAGAAGCGGGAGCGCTCCCCTCCGCCCCCCGCAGGTGCCGAGCTCTCCCCAGCGCTCCTGGGAGCTGTCGCTCCCCGCGTGCGCGCCCGGCTGCTCCGCGTACTTGCCGCGGGCCCAGCGCGGCTCAGACCCGCGGACTGGAGGGCGTCGTGCACAGGTGGCGGCGATTGGGCAGGCGGGGCCCGGAGGGTGACGTCACGGGCTCGGGTCCCGGCGGCAGAAATAGGGCAGCCGCGGCGGCTGTGGCACAGCAGCGGCAACGCGGCTCAGAGAGCTGGAGCCGCGACCGCCTCCAGCACGCCCGGGACCCGCCAAGAGCCAGAGGGACCCACCGAAGGACGCGGACCCCGGTCGCCGCCGTCGCCACGGGGCGCTCCCTTCCTCCGGCCCGCCAGTGTCCGGCCACCTGGTCTTCCTTTCGGCCCTGGCTGCCTTAGGTACGCGGGCGCCGTTCCCGAGCGGGCGCGGGGAGGTGCCAAGCGGCCGCCGCCACCAACCGGTCCCGCTGCGCCCCGCTGGGGTCCCGGCGCCCGCGGCCCGGCGTCTTGCTGCAGCGCCCGGCGCGGGCGCTCCCGGCGGCTGCTTGTCCTCACTGCCCGCACCGGGAGAGCCAAGTTTGCCCGCCTGGCCGCAGGCACCCGACCCGGGGCTGGGGCTCGGCAGTGCTGCCCGGGGCTGGGCTAAGACTCGGGGTAAAGGCTCGGGTGCCTAGGCTGGTGGCCAGGGTCTGCGGTGAGGACTGGTCCTGAGTGACCCAGCTGGCGGGCGAGGCGCGACGCAGAACCGCTTGGGCCGAGCTGCCGGCCCCGGGATCCTGCAGGCGCCGCTCCTGGGCTCCGGACACTGAGTGGCTCCGCGGAGCAAGGAGGACGGCGGCCCCTCGGCTCCGACCCGTGCCCTTGGCTCCGGGCTGGGGCGCGGGGCGCTAAGCCCTCTTCCCCTCCGACTTGCAGGGAAACTTGCGTCCCCGCTGCAGCCCCAAGGGCCCGCTGCGCCTCTCCTGGCCCTCACTACCCGGAGATTCCTCGCGGAGCTTGGGCTCCGCGCGGGAGACAGGGCAGGAGGTTACCTGGGCGACAACCCGGCTCCAGGCATTCGCGTCTCTAGTTGTGCGGGGCTGGTCGCTATTCAGAGCGACTGGCCAGTGTGACCCTCTGGGGAGTCTCTAGAGAGTACTTTGTTCTGGGATGGTTCAAGCCGTAGGCTTGGACCTGAGAGCTTTGTGGTGTAGGTGATCTCCGCCCCTCTTTGCACCAGCAAAGAAAAGAAACCTGTCCAAGTTTTGGGGGGACCTAGGCAATGCAGATAGCGCTCCGCCTTGGTTGTGTGTCGCCTCGAGTTTGGGAGCAAGAGCAGTGTGAGCCCACGGGGATTTTTGCAGCTGACAAAGCGACGCCCCGCGCGGTTTCGCCGAGGCCTGCCACCTGAGGACTTTGGCGCCTGCAACTCTTGCAGGAACAGAAACCCGCTGGGAAGCTGCAGGGTATCTAGCAGTGCTCTGAACCTGGCCGGCATCCGTGCCGAGCGTCCATCTTCCGTAAGTTCTTGGGGACCTGGTGGAGTTGGGCACTTGTAGTTCTGTGTCATCTGCCTAGAGTTGGTTCCCCGAGGCGCTGTCCAGCCGACCTCGCTCCTGATAGCTGTCCCTGACACTGATGAATCGCGCTTCGGCAGCTTCTCCTCCGGTCCCCTCTAGGTGTCGCTTCCGCCGAGGTTTCTGCGAGTGTAAAAGGGCGCCAGTAGCTTTGGTCTGTTCCCTTGCTAAATTTGTTGCAAGCCTGTGCACCAGGAATTGTACTAGATGGGCCCCTGAGATACAAACATCCATCCATGTTCTCTGAGGCAAGCATAACAGAATTTCAATAGGAGGCGGGGAGGTAACTGCTAGTCAAACGTGCATGGAAATGCGCCTACATCACAATCTGTGAGGGGAGGGGAGGCATCTGGAAGAAATTAGGACTTTTCTCACATGTCCATTTTTTTTTTCCCTACCACCAGGCTTTGGGAAGCCAGAGATGACTTACAACGGTGGCCTCCTAATCTTGGAGTGGCTTCCATGCTTGTCCCTGCTGGCTCCCAGTACAGACTCTGGGTCTGGGCAGTGGTCAGGTGGAGGGGAGGGTCGCCTGAGAGGCAAATGGAGTGAGTGATGTGACTTCTGTGACACCAGAACCCCAGCAAGCCCCAGTCTGTGACTCAAACTGAAAACCTGAGCTGGCACCAACAGGGCCCATTATGAGAGGGAGACACTGCAGCATCAGTAGACCACTTCTGGTCAGACATACTCAACTGAATGTTAGCTTTCTTCCTCCCATCCTTGGAATAACCCCTCCCCCAAGACTTCGGATTGAGCCAAAAGTCATGCAAGAAAATAGTTGACATTGATGTAATGTATTAAAATTGCTTGTTGAAGTTATACAAATGACTTTTTATCTTTCAGAATTTTATGGTCACTCTCAGTTTTTGATAATTCTAGGAAGGGTCTTTTTCCTCCAGAGAGGAGCCAGCATATCCTTCTGAGCATTGGGAAACTTTTAATCCTTTGGCTGTGCCCTGGAGGTGGATAAGGGAGGGAGAGGTTGAATTTTTCTATCTTGACCAATCAGTCAGGATTCTTCTCTTTTTCTACTAGGAGTGGCAGGATTTTTTTATTTTTATAATTTGAAGTGACCTTCATATTGTGACCTTTTGTTTGACTTAATACTATATTCCAGAAACTGGCATTGAAGAGTGAGAATTTCATAAATATCTAACTTAATTCCTACCTTGCCCCTTTTGGTATTTCTCTGGAAATTCAACCCTCTTGTGTTGCTTATGTGTGGCCGATTGTGTGCTTCTTAACTTAATGAAATTAGATAATTATTTCAAGAGCACATTTTTTTTTTTTTTTTGCATTTGCTATCTCCTACTGCATAACATAAGGCATGGGACTTCAAGTAAAATAGAACTACAGTAATGAGAATGTGGAACTTAAGAGACGTATCTGAATGCTGGAAGTATGAGGATTACTGGAAATTATAGTGTATGTGTGTGTGTGCGCTAAACTTCATGATAAATAGGAATGCCATAGATTTATACATTGCACATAGAATAATTTAGGCATCTCATTTATCAAATTTGGAAGAATTAACCAAATATAGAGTAGATAATTAATAGGAAATGCAATTTAAATTCATTATGGTTTGCTTCAAGTTTAGCCTGATATAGTTCCATGCCTAATTTCCCTGGGTTGATATTTTATGGACTATCTTATGAAGTTTGAACCCCTTCCTTTTTTTTCTTAAAACACCCATAAACCAAAATGAGGATCCTAAACCTCTCAGAAGAAAATACCATCTGGCCTTCTGGTTTATGGTTGGGATTTTATATGGCTTTTATTGTTTCTTTTTAATATCAGACATACCTGCAGAAGAGAATTGCAGGTTTTTGGTGATTCCAGTTGATTTCTACTTGTTGGTTGCAGACAGCCCATGTGGAAAATGCAAAACACCTGAAGTAATTTGCAGGCACATACACTTCTTCAGTTAGAAGGGTTGGGAATGCAGGTACCTCAGGGTTGTGATCTTACTGCTCTTGTCAAGGTTGGATGCGGTCACTTGGTTCTGCAAAAGTATCTTCATAAATTTCTGGTCCTGATGGCTACAAAGAGAAGCTGTTTCCTTGCAGCTAATCTCTAATGGCTGGTAATGTTACTGTGTCTGGGAGAGAGGCTGAGTGAGAGAACAGGCGAACAATCTCCTCAATCCCTAAAGGTCAGAATCCCCACCCTTCCCAAATGGGGCTGCTCCTTGGAGGAGAAAAATGTAGTTTATAATAAACCCATTGTCAGTTCTTCTCTCTGGCCTCTGACTCTTCCAGGAAAGAACGCTTACCTGCCACTGTGGGTCTCTGGGTGGGCAGAGTTTGGAGGTTTCATATTACTACCTATTTCTCTCTAGCAATTTCCCTGCTAATGTTTAAACTCTCTTCAAAAAGCAATGCAGTATTTGGAATGAGGGAATTTCATCATACTAATTGGTTACACTACTATAATTTAAGATACAAAGAAAATAGCAGCAAGATATCTGCTCATGTTATAACACTAGAAACCCCTGTGGTTTTCACTAGGAGGAGCTAGGAGGTCTGGTGGGGCTCCCCAAGCACTGAAAGAAAGCAAGCTCGGTCAGTCGAAACAGAGAACACAAACTTACATTCTACGCTTAAATTTGTGGTAATATATGAAAGAAAACAGTTGCTTAGGGGTGAGGATGCCTGCGTTTCGTCCTGTCTGGCCACTGCCTTGGCTATAGATCTTGAGTGAATTAATCTTCTGGGCCTTTGGTGTCTTGTCAGTGCAGGAGCTGGGCAGACACACCTGGTTCTTCTCATCATGGGGACTCGTGAGGCTCAGGTGGGAAGCCATGGAGGCGGCAGTGAAGTAGCTGTCTTCAAAATGTACTAAGTATCAAGTGATTGTACTTTATGAGTTGTTTGAAAGAAAATATTGTCCCAGCTCTTTACATGGGGACAGTCTCAGGTGGATTTATAACCAAACTTCGGACTCTAGCATGGATTAAATGAAGCTTGTAAACCTAAATTGATCTCAAAAGGAGTTCTAAGTTGGAGAAGAGGGCTTGCGACCCTATTGGTAGCACCTTCCCATTTCTTTATGGCATTCTTATATTTTTCTCTATCTGTAGTTCAGTAGGGCTATTTGAATTTGAGAAATAATTAATTTAATAGATTATCTTTCCCAGAAAGTGATTGTATTTACCAGGCTGGGGCTCCCCATGAGCTGAGGGGCATCCTTGTGGCCCAGAATTCTGTGCATCTTCTCCTGGTTTCTTTCTTTCACCCTCATTGTTTTGTTTTGTTTTTCCCTTGGCCAATAAAGAGAGCAGCAATGAGAGCTGAGAAGATCATGCTGCGTGGCCCCATCCTGAGTGGGGTGCCGAGGGTGAGCAGGTTGACATTCTGCATCCTCTCACTCTGTGTCTTCAGCCTTGGTAGGAGCCTGAAAACTAGAGTGAAGCTCTGTGCAGCTCTCCGCTTTCAGAGGAGAGACTTAGGGATCAGGGTCTCCAGTCTTTCTCCCTTAGACACTATGTGGATTTGCCACATCAGAATAAAAACAACTTTCTATCAAAACAAAATACCAGTAAGTACTGAAAGGCAGCATGGGCTGGGGGCTGAGAGCGCAGACATCGAGCCCACCTGCCTAGCTTGGAATCCCAGCTCTGCCACTCGTGTGCCGTGTGGCCTTGGCAAGCTATTTAACCTCTCTGTGACCTTATCTCCTCTGTCATCTGACTATGGGGATAACTATTGCCCTCCTCACAGAGTAGAAACATGGGATATGACTTAAAACCCGAAAAGCATTTAGAACAACGTCTGACATGGTAATTGCTGTATATATTAACCAGTTAGTTACTATCTATTTGGTTATTAGAGCGTCAAAATCTTTTCAGACCCAATATTAGTTCTTTTTTTAATGAACCAAACTGCCATAAAACTTGCGTTATAAATTTTTAAGTGGTGGCTGCTGTAGATGTCATGGATTGTCAATCACTGTAAGTATAAAATAACATCTAAGACATATCTCTGGTACAACTGGAATCAGATCTAGTGCTGGCCAAACTGGGCTAAACTTTAAAAAGTAATGTAGTCTAAACTCTAAAAGAAGACCTTTTCTCCCCCCAAATATAATCTCACAGGGAACCACAACATAAACCAGATATAAGCAGGGGTACCTCCAGTTGGACCACGGCTGGGACTCCCTGACACAACTCAAAAAATAACTGGTTTAATGCCAGAAGTTTCTGTGCATCATCTTAAAGTAAGTGATTTGGTGCTTGCCAAAATAACCATTGCAATGAATGGATTTTATTTTTTATGCTATCCACTAATAATAAAACATCAATCATAATTGGTCTTGTATTGTATTACTAGGCAAATTGAAAATTAAATACTTGATTTTGTGCCTTGGAAATTTAGTAACTCTGGGAATTGACATCTGCACTTTTAACTAGAATAACTTCTGATTATCTTGCTATTTTTAGTTTATTTAGGCTACAAGGTGTGGAAAGGAAGAAAAACAATCTTTAATATGCTTATTCTGTGAGCAATGTTTGATAGTAGATAAGGAGGGAAGAAAGAATGAAAGTAGAGCAGAAAGTGATGCCTTTCTAGCTCTAGCTTGAGTGCTGCTGTTGGTTTTTTAAAACTCCCCGAATCCAACATGGCTCTGCCTTCATAGGAGAATAATTTATGGAGGAGGGAGTTGCCCTATTTATTTCAGAAAAACCAGGTGCAGTTAGGGAAAGACTTTTTAAAAATTCTCTTTTAATCCTAAAAGTGAGTTTTCACTCCTCCCCATCCTTGTAAGAATTCGCACAGCTCTACCTCAAGCGCAGTCCTAGCTTGAGCACTGGATCGGGAGTCTAGAGCTAGGTGGCTGCCATTACTGCTCCCAGCCAAAGTTGTACCTCTCGACTGGACTCTGCCTTCCTCAGAGTGTGGAGCAGTTGCTGATGGAGGGGAGACTGTGGCCTTCACATTATATTTACAGGCCACATAGGCTCTTTCTCCAGTAGCTCTGGCCTTGCCAGCAGATATCAAAGATGAGTGACTGAAGAAAAATAGATAGGAGCCTACGGACTCTTTTTAAAATAAGGAGATACCTTCTCTTGAAAGACAGACATGCCTTTTAAACTTGCCTTTTCATAGGCCAGTGTTATGCATCCACATTTTCCGTCTGACTTCTCTTCACTGTGGGTATTTCTGTCTCGAGCCATAAGCATAAAGGCAATCTGGAGAGGCAGCTCCATTAGGGTGTGGAAGGCAGCCAAGGAGACCTGGAATGTAGTAGGAGTGGATTTGTTTGACAGCCCTCGTCTCAGCACTCAGTGACTGTGCAGCCCCCACCTTTGTCTAGAATAGGGCACCCCAAAGCTTTTGACTATGGGGATGTGCAGGAGTGGACACCTCAGTCATAAGGTCCTTCAAGCTGCGAGTCATTTCTGACTTGAGCACCTGCTCTGTACAGCCCTAGGCCAGGCCATAGGGGGTGCTGGCCTGCAAGGAGCTGTGCCTTTTCATCCCCCAGCCAAGATCAGGATGCAGTGTGGACCATGTGTAAGTATGCACTAAATTGCGGGGTATACACAGAAATCAATAACCCCTCAAGTTTCTTTGAGTAAGAGTCATAGTTCTGCATGATGAGTTCTAGTTAGCTATGCGTCATAGACGTGGATACTGAAACTAAAGCTGGAATATGTCCACAGCGGAAACTAAAAAAAAAGTACTGCTAATTGGACACGTGAAAGAGCCTGTGTCCCCGTTCCCTCAGCACAGTGCCTAGCATGTGATTCGTACTTGAATATTTGTTGTAGCTGATCCTTAGTTTCTTCATCTGTGGAATTCTTTGCCTTGAATTGCTTATTTCTTGTGTTCAGATGAGCTTCAGGTGTTGATTTATCTTACTGGATGATTTTAGGATCACTTATTTAGTTATGTATAACATGGAGACCCAGCATAACATTATTAGAAATGGGGAAGACCAGGAAACACCTTAAAAATTATTGAAATTCCATTATCCATTGGATGCTTGGATTCTGCTACAAGAATGGTCTTGAAACAAAAAGATTGGACCTCATAATTTACACTAGCTTGTAAACTGAGGCATTAGCTACAAATGGGATGCCACATATTTAATGTAATTCCTTGTCAACACTTATTGAGCATTAGTCATGTGCCCGGCCCCAGATGCTTTCTGAGGAAACTGAGGCATGGGTATATGGTAACCTAACAGATGTGTCCCAGCCTTCTCACTCTCTTTTGTTCTTCCTGATGTAGTGGCAGGTGACATTTCAGCTGGGTTTCTGTATAAAAGCTAGCATTTATAGAGTTCTTACTGTGTTCCTGACTGACTCCAATCCTCACAGCAACCTGGTAAGGTACATATTATTGCCCCCAATTTAGAGAAGAGTCAACTGAGGCTCAAAAGTAATTCTCCTTCTCCAAGGTAGAACAGAAGGAGTGGTGCCAGGATTTCATCTCAGGTTTATCTGATTCTGGAGTACAGTGTGAACCAACCACCTCACGACTTGCTATATGTGTGCAATATTTAGTTCTGAGCATTTGTCATTTTCTCAACAGACTCAACAAAATGAAACCAGGAGGTTTTTGGCTGCATCTCACACTGCTTGGGGCCTGCCTGCCAGCTGTGCTGGGATGGATAGACCCAGGAGCCAGCAGAGACCTGAACACCGGAGTGGGGGAGTTGCATGCAGAGGTATGGCCAAATAATGGCTTCAAATTCAGTGCTCTTCAATGTTGCAGCCACCTCATTCCCCCTCCACCCCTTGTTGAGGTCAGGCAGCCTGCAGAGTGAATTAAAATTGTAGCCCCATTTTGGTGGGGGGACAGAAGGAAGCAACATGTATTGATATGGACAGGCGATTTATACCGTGACATAATGGCTCTATAATCACTCAAATACTGAAAATGTAGTCTAAAACAAAGCTTTAGTTGCATGGTCTGCTTCCACAAAGACCCTCAAGAGAACGACCTTGCTGTATATTTAATAAATCTCTGAAAAAGAAGACTAATGTGTGGAGCACACCCATGTTAATTAATGAATTATTTTAATTATAAAATATGTTTTAAAAGGAATGAGCTATTTTTCAGGTGTATAGATGTAGATAAATATATACTCTTCAGATATATAGAGCCAGGCTGAGAAAGAACTGGCAAGTAGGGGGTCTTAAGGGAGCTTCGTTTAATGAACAGATAAGAATGACTAATGGCATGTTAGGTTTATATAAATGCTTCAAAGTGCTTGAAAAACTTGTTCTCAAATACTTCCCTGGAGAGTCTCGATATACTACTGCTAATTGCTTAGTGAACTCTGGTCTTAAGTATGGAAAAGGATTCATAAACTGCAACCTGGCCCTGCTCGAGGCAGCAGGCCTCAAGAATTTGTGGCTCATGAGGGACGCAGTTTTGCTGCAGAAAATGTTTCATTTATGCTGAACCTTAGGGAATGACTACATCCTTTCATTGAAACCATCTGGGATTTGCTTTATGATGTGGCAAATACTAATCTTATCAGAGCGCTTTTCAGGACGTTTTTACTTCTATTGGCTTCTTTAATACATACCCTGCTCCTTTTCTCCTGTTTCCTGTCCTATGGAGTAAGAAATAAAAATTGCCTCAGAGATTCAACATTACCAAAGAGTGAATAATGATGCACAGTGTATGGTAGGATTCGCGTCTTATTTGATCAAAAGAGTGATTTCTCTTTCATTATTACTTAATTGTAATGCAATCCCTAACCTACAAGCCTTAATCTTAGGGGAGCTTCAGAAGTAATTTAATGTGCGCTTTTCCTGCTGAAGTTATTGTGGTTTTCTTTGCGGTGAGCAGATGAGTAAATAGAAACTCTCTCCCATTTCAATCCATGAAGGACACAACTTAATGCTCTTTTGAAAGAGTCTGGAGGCTGACTTGCTAGTGAAAATAGCATTTCCCATGTGGGAGTGGCTTCATCATTATACTCATATCCATGCAGAGGATTTGAAATCCTACAAATATGTTGTTGAATATTTAATAGCAAAGTAAACAGGTACAGGTGTGCTTATTTAGCCTTCTTCCTGTTGGGGCTCATTGGCCCACTGTTTTAAGTAACTTATTTCAATTAAAAGAGTCAAGCCAATTAAGGTGGGACTTAGCTGCAGGTAAGTTGGAAGTAAGTTAATATCAACCAAGGCTTCTTTATCTTAGCTGTTAACACCCTAACACCTTGTGTACCAACAACAAATGCTCGGATTCTGAGGAAATGAGTTTTTTGGTTTGTTTTCTGTTTTTTAAAATAATTTTATTTCAAATTAAAAAAATAAGATAACAGAAAAGGGCAGCTCATCGAGTTATGGAAACATTACTCCTAAAAAGTTCTTTCCAGGTACTTTTAACTCATCTAATTCCATCTACTAACTCATTTGTTCCCCAAGTATTCAGAAAGATACACAGATGTACATAGATTAAAGGACATAGTCAAGATTTCCTTATTCATGAAAAAAATGAAGAAGAGAAAAAAAATGCTTAATCATCTTCATATCTCACAGAACCAAACTCTATATTCTTTTTTTTACCATTAGCATTACTATAGGACCAACTTTACTTTTGCTACAAAAACATTACAATGTTGTTGTTAACTATAGTACATAAATTACATTAGTTATATTTTCCCCATGTTCACCACATTCTTAACACCCTGTAGAAGAACATTCCTGAATTTCTACAGTCAACCACAATCCTCATCTACTGCCCAAATCATTGCTATACATTCCCAATATTATCCTCCAGCTGTCCTCCAACTAACATTAATCTCCCTAGACTCATTTCAGTCATAATCATATCATAAATCAACAGTGTTTGTTACATTCATTATAATGAGTTACCATCAAGTCCAACCATTACCACAAATGACCTTATTAAACACTCTACATAAATCCTGCATCATCTCCCCCTTCTCATCCCACATTCCGTCTCCCACCAACCTATACTTCATAGCCCAACTCCATAAGTCTGCTCATTATTTTAGTTATCAGTGAGACCGTACAATATTCGTCCTTTTGTGCCTGGCTTCTTTCTGGTTTTTGTTTTTGGTGGTTGTTTTGCTTTGTATCCCTCTTGAGGATAGAGCCCAGGAGATGCCATTGTCTCCCATGTCGAGGAGTTTGCTGCTTCAGGGAAAGAAAGTGATGACTCTGCAAAATCCTGAATGTAGTAACAGCTGCCCTATTGATCAAATTCTCTTTACTAAAGATTAAATTTTTGCAGTGTTATGATTTCTTTTCACTGAGTCTGCTTATATCCATGATTAAATGAGATGATGATAATGTGAATGGGTCTAGTACACAGGGTAGGCTCGGTGAAGGTTTAGATAGAGAAAGCAGAACATTTATACTCAACTGATTTGTTTGCTGACCTTGAGCACACTGGATACGTGACCCCTCCACATCCTTGCTCGCTGGGGTCCTCCTGCCTAGGATGCTGTCCCTTTCTTTCCACATGTCTGAATCCTTCTGTCTTTCATGGCCCAACTCTGGTTCCTACCTTTGTTCTAGAACCTTCTTTGACCACTCTTGGTCACATTTGGTCTCTTTCTCTGAATTCCTAGTCCTTCCCATCTGTTTTTTTCTTTTATGTTTTTACTTGACATATGTGTGTAGCTCATTTTATTTATCTTCCTTTTCCTCACAGTGTCTACTAAATGTATGAGCAAAATAAAGGTTCACTGTGTTTTTAAGCCTGTCACTACTTATGCAAAATTCAGTACTGGTCATAACGTCACCCTGGTGCTTTCAAATTCAGGCTAGACCATCAAGTTTTTAAGCATATGACATGCCTCCCTGCACAGCAGGCTCATTTCCAGCAGGTACACTAATGATCTCTCAGGAACCCTGTGAGCAGCAAGATAGTCCTTATGTATAGGAGGTTCTTGATAGATTCTTCTTTGAATTGTAACTAAAAATGTATCTATAAATCACTGTCTAAGGTTTAGACTCTAAACCATATTAAAGTAGAACAGTATGTTCAGATGGTTTTATTTTTTAGAAGAATCAAAACCAACAGAGATTCCTAAGACTCTACAAATAAAAAAAAAACTTTCAGGTAAGAAATATTAAAATGTTTCTCTGTGTGTTTTCTTCCTGATAGTATACTTTACAAAATATTCAGTGACTTAAGATTTTAAAATTTCAGTGACTTAAGACTTTAAAGTACTTGAGAAACATTAATACAATATGATTTGTCTTTAAAGTGATAACAATTACTTGTGTGTCCTAAGGGTAAAATAAGGATTAAGTGACCATGTCTGTGTGTTCACAGATTTTAAAGCAAATATATCAAGTGTGAATTTTGTGAAGTTATTGTTTTATGTGCTAAGACTGCAGTTGAAATAGCTTCAAGGAGTTTACCATTTTACAAACATAGACAAAAAGAAATGTAGCTGGGTGGAGTGGCTCTTTAATGAGAGTTAAGTCTAGTAGAATGTGGCCTAGAATGCTAATGCAATTCTGAAGTCTCAGGAAACAAGTCTGAGAAATACAATTTATTGAAGTTCTGAAATAGAGTTATGTTTTTCCCCTTTCCTTTCTACACTGGCCATGATACAATAGTAAAATCAATATTGATAGGATGTTATATTTGGGGGAACTAGGAAAGAGTGAGAAATGATGGAGTGGAAACCCCCAGAAAGCTGCCCACCTCTTGGAGGGCAGGCATTTTTGGAGGTGGTCTTTCCTTTGGACCTGAGTGCTGAGTGGTTTTTTGGTTTTGTTTTGTTTTGTAGAAGGTACCAGGGATTGAACCCGGGACCTCATACATGTAAAGCAGGTGCTCAACCACTGAGTTATACCCGCTCCCCTGAGTGTGGACTGTTTTGCAACTCACCAGAGCTCTGGAATTGAATGGCAGCCGTTACAAAGCCTTCAAGCATTTTACTTAACTTTTTCTAACTTGCTCTTACCCACAGTATCTAATCATGTACTCAGCAACCGTAAATGTTCATACTGGCTCCCTTCTTTCAAATTGTCAGCACTGTATGCCTCAGAGCTTATAGACAGAGAGCTGCTTTACGGCCAGGCACCATGTGTTTTCAATATTGGCAAACTCTCTCATAGAAAGTATTTGAGGAAAATATATGTAGGGTGATAGCAGTTACCCTAAGCACCATTCCCCTCCTCCCTAACCCAGGGGTCAGCCTAAGAAAGCCTTGATCCTTCCCTGGCTGCCTGACCCTTTCTCCTTTTTACGCTGTTGGCTCCAGACACAGACTGCAGACACAGGCGTGCCTGCTCCCTGCAAGGTGGCTTCTCATTGCCCACCTTTACATACTCTCTGGCTTCTCTCTGCATTGGGTGCACATTCGGAGTCCTGAGGCTGCTAATTTTTTAAATATATTTTTTACTTAAGTGTCATGGTTCTCATACACTTGCTGAATGTAAGACAATGCTCACCACCCTCCCCATCTCTTTCTGGTAAGGGTCTCCTCTGGGAAAGAGCAGCTCAAATCCCACAGGCATGTGGGTTTGAGATCTGCTCACTGGCATCTCTCCTCATTCTTCCTCCATCTGTGGGCATGGAGAATATAAACACCCTCCTTCACTGTGGACAGGCGGTCCAGGCTGGATGCGTGGCATTTTCTTAAGCCTCATCAGAAGTACAGGTCTGCATGCATCTCTTACATATGTTTTCTGCAGTCCCATCCTTCCTAAGCACTCACTTTTGAGAACAGTTGACTCACTCTCAAAGAAGGTGAGCCTCTGGGTGACATCTCTAAGCAGGAGGTGACAACAGTCCTTTCCCCATGGCCCTGGAGTGCTGGGACCCCGTGTGCTCTTAAATGAGGATCCAGGATTTCTGCTGCAGGTGTGGTGCTGGCAGGTGGGGGGAGAACTGCCTCTTCTTTGGGCCTGTTCCTGTGAAATATGGGAGAGCATGACCTCCCCACTGCAGACATGTGCGAACATCCATAATTGTCAAAGTAGAAGATTGTAGCAAATACTCCAAGTTCCAGGGGGCATTGGGATGAGCGCATTCCCAACTCCAGACTTAGTGTGGGCTGTGACCTACTCCAGTGCTTGCCTTGCCAACTCTAATGTGATTGCAGATGCCCTGGGGAGCTTGTTAAAATGCAGGCTCTGGTGCCCAAGGTCTGCAGTGGTTCCTAAGGTTCCGCATTTCTCATAAGCTCCAGGTGATGCTGATACTGCCAACTCTGGAGGCGACTTTGGACAGAAAAATCCTAGAGAAGCCCTCTTCCCTACACACGCACACACACAAGAAGGAGAAGCCCAGTTGATGAACTGCTCTCCTTTTTTAGCTATTGCCAACATGATGACCCTGATTGCAGCCAGGAAAGAGAGAGAAATGAGTGGGCTGCAGTCATGTAGTCACAGGGGAAATTGCTTCATGAGACTGGTGTGGGTGGTGGGGAGGGCAGCTGAGGGGAAAGGTGAGTTTCCCCTATTTTCAAGCAGGTGGACAGGTAAACTTAGATCTCTGAACTCAGGGCTCCCCACTGACTTGTCTGCAGATGAATTTGACCATGAGGGTAAGCCCATCCCAAAACTCCAATGGCTCGACGTGCACTCACCCTTCACCCTGTGGCGGCCCGGGTCTGCCACAGGCTGTTCTGGGGCCCACAGCTGCTGGGTTAATGCTCTATTGGGGTTTTAATTTTTATTTTTGTTCTTGGACATAGGAAGTCACTGTATTTGTTCTCTTTGTTGGATGGCTCTCCTCTATCACTGCTCCCAGCCTGCCATTCTTCTCTGTCCTAGTTTACCACAACTACGTGGCCCTTTAGTATTCTGAGATCACAGTTGACAGAGTTTTAATTAGCCCTGAAAAGTTCTATGACCCAGGAAAATGAGCACTTACCAGAGTTCACAGAACACCATTATTTTTCTTCCTCTTAATTTAGCATTTACTCATCTAACTACTTTATTTATGCCTCTGCTGCTAAATAATCTATGATTCTCTAGGAAACTTTCCACCCTTGTAATCAGGACATCAGGCCATGTGTTGTAAATGGGGCTCTGGTTTCCCATTTGTCAGGGAGTTGGCAGCGTCATATCTGCCAAGCCCAAATCATCTGCTTGATTTATCCTCTGTGACTTATGGGTTATCTCTCTTGCTTCCCACTTCAGAGAGTACTAAATGTCATGTTGGAGTCAGTCATACTCTAACAGGCCCCATGTGTGGGCACTACTCTTCTGTCCTGCCAAGCCGGAGCTGTTGTCCTTCTGCCTCCACTCCTGTGGTCTCTGGTATGAGGCTCTTGGGCCTTGTTTTGTCACTGGCCACCTGTGAGTGCCCTGCACTCAGAGCAGGCAACACTGGAAGGTTGGTGGGCAGGTTGGTGTTGGACGGAGGGAGTGTGGGCAAGCCACTGGGAATCTAGATGTTCAGCCTCGCTTCTTCCTCGATAGATGTCCACGTGAGTCAATCCCCTGAGTTAGGAAGGCATGGACCAAGAGAAGCCCAGTCTCTCTCCTCTTGAGATCCTGTTTCTAATACCAAGAGGTTTTGTTTTGTTTTTAAGTAGAATATGGGCATTTTCCACTGTCACTTTTTTTTTTTTTTTTTTTTTTTTTGAGGTACTGGGGGCAGGGGATTGAACCCAGGAACTTGTATGTGGGAAGCCGGAGCTCAACCACTGAGCCACATCGGCTTCCCTGAGTTGGTTTTATTGTCTGTTTTGTTTTTATTTTTGTCTTTGTTTTCGGAGACACTGGGAACTGAACCTGGGACTTCCCATGTGGGAAGGAGGCGCTCAGCTGCTTGAGCCACATCTACTCCCTGGGCATTTTTGTCTAACACTTCATCTTGATGGAGCTGCCAGCTGGCCCTGAAGACCAGCAATTCCTAGCCCCATGCTGTGTTCAGATAGTTCAAGGGCTCTAGTGAAATTCAGAAATAAAATTAACTTTACTTCAGTTTAATTTTAAAATCTGTCTCCCTGACAGCACTTTGGGGCTTGGAAGAGGGTAGTGACACAGAAGCCAGCCATGAATGGACCCCTGCAGGGTGGTGAGCAGAACAGAATTTTGGGGGTTGGGAGTGTCAACTGCTGGTTTACAAGTGGTGTCCCCTTGTTCTCCAAGGGATGGTATGATATAGACATTTTCATGACTTAAAGAAAATAAGTCCCCAAGGGAAGGCAAGAATGCGGGAAGATGTAGGGAGGAGGATGAGGGAAGATAACTCTGAAGTGGGATTGTTGGGGGGTAGTGAGTAGACTTGACCAGCTTTGGCAGTTGAGGTGGGGGCAAGACCAAGCTGTGTGCCAAATGCTAGTGACCCTCCTGTGTTCTGTGGATCAGCCCTCTATCTCTTGAGTGTTCTGTGGTCTAGAGTAAAGCCGGTTAGCTATTTTGCCTGTTCCCAAAACTTGGGAGATGGCCCAATGGGGTAGAACCAAGCAGAACCCCATAAGTTCTGTAAGAACCTTCTAAATCAGAGGTGCAGACTGCCAAAAGCCTGCTTATTTCAAGATTAGAGCCCAGGATCCTCCAATAGGCTCTAGGCTCTGGGTCTGAACCTGGCCCAAACTAGTTCTGTGGACTAGAACCAGTCCTGTTGCTTCTCTGGGCCTCAGTTTCCTCATCTGGAAAGTGAGAGGGGGTGGTCAAGATGTCAACCTGGATCCCCTGCAGGTCTCCCTTGAAAACCTGTGAAGAATGCTCTACGGTTATTTTAAATGTAATTCTGCCTCTCTTTCCTATTCCTGTGTGGCTGAATAACTGGTGTGAAGTCTGAAGTTCTGGCCCCATCTTAGTTAATTGTCTCAGGTCTCTTTGTGTATTCACCCTTTGGGAAGAGATAGCAGTTGAGGAGTTCTCCACCACTTAACTCAGGAGTGGAACCATATGGTAGTTTTCTAGCCCTTTCTTCCATCCCTCAGCACAGATCTGGGTACAAAGAGGGCTTTCCTTCCCCACGTGTGTGGATCCACACACCCTCCAGTGACCTGCTGGTGTCTGGAAGAGGAGGAAATCCTCAGCATGCAGAGCAGGAAAGGAGTGGCATGGAGTCTCTCATTCCTTGTCCTAACATGGGTTAAATACCTACAGTGTGGTGGGTACTATGCTCATTCAGAGAAGGGATTTAATAGAGCAGAAAAACTACAACTCTTTCTTTTTGCCAGGCAAGAGAATTTTAAAGGCAAAACCAAGCTACCGTCTAGAATTCCTACTGCCTCTTTATATACACTTTTTTATTTACAAAAAAGGAGAAAGGCCAAACTCTTACAATGAGAAAGGGCAGCCCATCTGTGGAAGTCCATCTGGCAGCCTTCCACTGGCACTCACGATGCTGTCCATGTGTGGTGTTGTCTGAGGACCACTCAGAACTGAGGCATGGACCACAGGGACGCTGGGAACAGAGGCCCAGACAAGCACATGGCTGGCCTGGAAAATTCCTAGTGGGCTGGCATCTGGGTAAGATTGAGACACTAGGTCCCTAGACTTAGGGGTAGTGTTGTTTTCCATGGCGTTTGTCCTAATTTCATGACTGGAAAGACCAGCTCCCAAGGTGGGAAGAATGGGTGCTCACCCCAGAAAAAGGCCCCTGTGCCCCCACATGGGTGGGAAGTCACCCTGCAGGTGGGCTTTCCTTGTCCAATGCAGGCATGACTCTCTAGTGAAATGACAGGTATGGCTGGGTTTTAAAGGGAAAGTGGAATGCAGGATTCCTTCATGGTTTTAAAAGTTTCTTGTCTTGTCTTTACTCCTCCCATGAAAAAATGACACACCACTGGTGTTTGGGGATTTCTGCCTCATAATCAAAGGCATCCTCACTTTTCTCCTCCTTGAGAATAAGAAAACTCAGGACCAGAGTTTGTTCTTGGCTGGAGTGATGAATGAATGGTGAGTGGCCTGTGGGGCTCGGGTCTCCAAATCAAAAGGCATCTTTGAACTTGACTCTGCACAGGGCTGGGGGTGAGGGAGGTGCTGATACCAGAAGCTGGTGGTGATGAAAGGCTGGTGTTGTCCAGGTGGAACCATGTTGGAGAGAACTGTCTTCCCTCCATCTGTGGGAAGTTCTAAGGCGACACCAGTCTCCTGGCTTTGGTGCTTCATCTAGAGACTGAGCTCCTAGTGTTCCTTCCCTCTCAGTGTTCCAAGAGGGTCTTGAGCCCAAATGGAGACCCTTCTGGAGGTCTTAGCCAGAGAGTAAAGCTGCCACTATTACTTTAATTAAATACTTGGTTTTGAGTTATTTTGGGTTTGGATTGAGTGAGAGAGAGAGAGAACGTGAGAGAGAGAGAGAGAGAGAGAATATAAGAGTCAAAAAGGGAAGTCATCCCCCTATTTCTTGCAAAAGTCCTTTCCAGAGAGCATCACAGATCACTGGAAAGCCTCTCGTGTAGTGTGTAGTGGCTAAAAGGACCACCTCTGCTTGTCACCCCTCTGTCTATGAGGGAATGGCAGCCTGGCCCAGCATCAGAGGTGACAGACGCCAAAGTGCCTACCCAGGCTTCAGCCCCAGCAAGGGCCCTGGGCCTCTGAAGCACAGGCTGTGCTTCTTCCAGGGTTTATTTTAAACTCCCCTTGATCTCAGGCCATCTGACAACACATGTCTCCCCACTCAGGCTGAACATCCTCTGTGCTTTTGGAGGTTTGGTTGGTGGGTGGTAGAGCAAACTCCTGGTGCAGGCAGCTCTGTGGGCTTGCGGGGGGAAGGCCACTGTCCTCCTCCCCACCTAATCCAGCCCTGCTAACTCCTGCCCTGTGTGCTCTGTGTTCCCACTTTCTCCACCAGGATATTTGTTGTTTTAAAGCCACATAGTTGGCTTTTACCGCTGGGGCTGAACCACTCATTTTGTGGGCTGCCCTGTCTGCACTGCTTCCTAAGGAATCTCCAGGCAGCCTTTGCTTCAGGAGCACCCTCAAGTCAGAGGACCCAGCGGCTGAGATGTTTCCAGCTGTGTGGCTAAGGGAAGTCACTCACTCTCTCTGACCTTCAGGTTAGACATAAATAGTATAATAGCAGGCCATATAGCATTGCATCCAGAGCTGTCTCGAGGACTGAGGCGGCGCGTATGTGGTACATGCATGGAGTGCATGACAGTTGCAGCTGTGGTTTGTGTCCATAATCTCAGAACCCTACTTAAGTACTCATTGAGAACACTGCTCCCCTCTCCCCCCTCGCCTGGGCATGTCAACCCATCGCAGTTTCAAATCTTTCCCACATCCTTATTGAATCACTAGAAGCTTAAGCCAGTCCTTCGGGGGTGTGGGGAAGGGTATCCCTGGCTCGGTTGCTGGCCATCCCCTCCCAGAGTGGTCACCCGGGCCTGCTTGGTCCTAGCTATCCCTCTATCTGCGAAGAGGCCAGTGACTCTGTGGCAGGCATGCCAGACCCCAAGATGTGAAGCCCCAGAGAGTGAAACGTGGACTCAGACAAATGCAGGATGTGCTGTGCCCAGAATCCTCAGGGTCAGCAGAAGTAGGCTGTGATCCAGGGAGGGGGATTGCCAACTGCTCCTACAAAGGGGAGGGGGAGATTGGGGGAAGAGAACTTCTCTTTAAATGGGTATAAGGGGAAGCAGGTGTGGCTCAATGGATAGAGCTCCCATTTACCATATGGGAGGCCCCGGGTTCGCTTCCTGGGGCCTCCTTGTGAGGGCAGGCTGGCCCGCGCTGCACGGTGGGCTGATGCAGCAAGACCTCACAGCAAGGGGGAGATAAGCAGACACAGAAAAAACACACAGCAAATGGACACAGCAAACACAAGCAGCGAGGGGGGGATAAATAAATAAATAAATAAATAAATCTTTAAAAAA